>PVJL010001489.1:0-260304 GCA_004026885.1 Lyroderma lyra | reverse complement strand
GGACAGGGCACGGGGCAGGTGTGGACAGTGTACAGGGCAGGTGCGGACAGGGCACGGGGCAGGTGTGGACAGCACACTGCCATTTACTCTGAGACGAGGGACCGCGGGAGCATTCTGAATACAGGAGTTTCACAAACTCACTTACGTTTTAAAATCATTTCTCTGGCTGCTATTTGGAAAATAGACCAAGACAGCAAGGACGGAAGGAGGGGAACAATTAGAAAACGACTGACAGTAATTCCGGCAGGAGGTGATGGTGATACAGACCAGAGAGGAAGCAGTCGAAATAATGAGAAGCAATAGGATTCTGGATATTTTTAATGTACTAGCAGCATTTGCTGATGGCCTGGATATCGAGTAGGGGGATTCAAGGACAATGCCAAGGTTTTGACCCAAGTACCCAGAAGCACAGAGCTGCCATTTACTAAGATGGAGAAGACTAGAGGAGGGACAGATTTGGAGGGATGAAATCAGAAGTTTAGTTTAGGACATCACCCACCTAAGTGATGAGCAGTTAGTACTATGAGTCCAGAGTTCAGGGGAGACAGGGATGTCACAGGTGATACTTAAAGCCATGGGACTGCATGAGGGAGTTGGCAAGAGAAGAGGTTCAAGGTCCGAGCCCTGAAATGCCCCGGCGTTTACAGAAAGCTTTTCCAACTCGCAGACCGTAGGCCACATGCGGCCCAGGACAACTCTGAATGGAGCTCAACACAAATTCATAAACGTTCTTAAAAGTTTATGAATTTCAAAATTTCAAAAAAAATTAAGAGCTTTTTTGTGTGACTTTTTTTTCTTTTTTTTTCCTTTTTTTTTTTTTTTTTTTTTTTTTTTTTTTTTTTTTTTTTTTTTTTTTTTTTTTTTTTTTTTTTTTTTTTTTTTTTTTTTTTTTTTTTTTTTTTTTTTTTTTTTTAGCTCATCAGCTATTGTTACTGTTGGTATATTTTATGTGTAGCCCAAGACAATTCTTCTTCCAATGTGGCCCAGAGAAGCCAAAAGGTAGGCATCCCTGATTACAGAAATAACAGTGGTAGTATCTCATAGGTGTGTTATAAATATTTGATGAGATCAAACACAGAAAGCACTGGAAATAGTACTTGGGAGCCTTCTTCAACAATTAGCAATCACACTCGCACACACACCTCTTCTACTTGCCAGTCCCCCCCGCCCCCCACCAGAGACCCATCCCAGGCTCCAGGGGCCCGGCCCTGGTGGGAGTCCCACGGCGCCCAGTAAGGAGGGATGGCAAAGGGAAATCTTGTTCTCCCCACAAAGGCTACAGAGGGAAAAGTACTCTGGCTCGTATTCCAACCTGGAATTCTGGACATTTTCCCACAGCAACAGAAACAGTTTCTAAGATCTCTCAAACCAGAAATCCAGTACTTTGTTTCCAGTACATCACACATATAATAAATAGCCTTTGGGGTTAGCCTGGAGGCCTGGTCTTAATTTATGATGTTTCTCTGAGAAAATAACATCCCAAATGCCAAAAATCTCAACAGAAATCCATATTTAAGAGGAAGCAGGTTGGCTCCTTACATAAAAGTACATGCATATAAATTCTGAAGATGGACGTATGGGGCTTCCTTTTGACAGCAACGTTGTGTCACATATAGCTATATTTTAGATACCCAACCATGACCAGTAAAGTCCAGCAACAGTCTCTTTGTAGCTCCTGTATTATAACAGTTCAGTCCTTGTCATAGCTCTCCACGACTCTCTGACTTTATTCCCCTGTGCTCAGCCAGACAACAAATAGGTCAATGGAAATTTTTTAACTCCAAGAGAAATTTCCCATCATGCTATAGTTCCCCATCATAGCTCTTATCTTGCTGTATTATAATTGTTTAATCGCCTTCTTCCCAATTAAATGCGGGGCTGTGTCTATTTTGTGAACATTGCATCTCTAGAGCTCAGTACAGCATCTGCTGCCTAGTAGAGAATCAGTAAAATTTCTTCAATAGATGGAGAACTTGAAACTCGACCTTGGTCCTAAACCATCCAAGACCCCTAAGTCTCCTTGAAAGAAGGAATCCAGAGGATTCTTCTAAATGATTTAAGGCAATCAATCTGAGAAAGAGGGTTATAGGGACATTGAGCCTCTTTTGCAATTATAAGGTATGTGGACTTGCACTCAGAGCAGAGCTCCTTAACATGGTTTTTGGAAGCCCAGAGAGGACAGTCTTCACAGGACGAGCCTCAGGGCTGCCTAAGAGAGCCAAGCTTAAGCTTCCAATATCCAGAGTTCCAGAAGATCATACTTCTTTTGCTTAAGAGACAACATGATTTCCCCTATACTCCACAGCCCTGAACTCTGAGGAGTCATGGTTTAGGACAGTTTGATTAGCTATAAGCATGCACACTTGTCTGTTTTTATGAACCATGTTTGAATGTACACCTGCATTTAAATGTTCTCCCATTAATTTGCAAACTTCTAAAGCATACCCATGTCTTTCTCTCCTTTCTTTTGCTATATACAATGTCTTATGGTAGTGTTTGATACTCCATGATGATCGATTATGACCCTATACTATAGCTTCTCAACAAGAACACACACACACACACACACACACACACACACACCCTATCTCAATACTCAGTATGAAACAGGCACTCAATAAATGTCTAGTGAACTTCATTGTTTAACTGGGCTATTTCTTCCTTCTCTTTATTCTTTGTAATGGTAAACTATAATTGATAAATCACCAATAAAGCCTCAGAGTTCTAATGGGCTGAACTCTTCCAAATCACCACCAGTTAATAACAACAGAACATAAAATCCATGGAGGGCAGTGCTAGCACGGTCTATGCTTAGCCACTTTGTGGCCTCAGTAGCATTTTCACAGATGAAACCACATGTTATTTGAAACTAACTCGGAGATATTTTTTTAACCTGATAATTGTCAGATCAACCACTGATATTTTTATAGTGGATAATTAAAGACTGCTGGTTACCAGTCAGTTCTGAATAATTTATTTAAAATGCCCATGGGGATTAAACCCTTTTCTTCTGTAATTTCACTCTTTAAGGACACCCTTTACCTAACTTTTCATGAAAAGAATGAGGAAGACTTTACAAAACAGATCATATTTTAACTTTGAAGTATTAGATATTCCTCCTTTAAAACTATGTATTGAGCATTGATTGTGTGCAGAGTACCCATCACGCCTTTTAGGTGATTCAGAGTTGGACTGAAAGGCCCACTCTTGAGCAGGTGGCACAGGAGGGGCACCGGTATCGTCCAGCGACACACAGGCCCAGGGTGCAGGGAGCAGTGAGGTGAGCACCAGAAGAGATGAGTGGGCAGTGCTCGGGGGGGGGGGGGGTCAAAGGAGGAAGGGATCAGCTGGAGGGGGGAATAGGAAATGAGGTGGGGCAGGCAATATGAAGGAAAAGGTGGGGAGGAAGCAGCAGATGTTTAGAGAAAGAGCAGGGCGAGGGTGAAGAACACACCAAGCTGGATGAGGAAGAGCTCAGGGAACTACAGGAGTTCACAGAAGAGAGAGGGAGTATGAGGCTCTATTGTCATGAACCTTCCAGAGACACAAAATCTGCTTCTAGCTGATTGGTACAAGCCAGGGGTAAGGGGTGTTGCTGAAACAGCAATATGCTGTCATCAAAAATTCATTGTAACAAAATGCCCAAACAGCTAAGCTGAGAGTGAGAGGGTTATCTGATTGGAAGACGACCTAATAGCTATTGATAGGGTTCTGCAAGAAGTGCTATGGACTTAACTGTCCCCACAAATTCACATGTTGAAATCTTAAGCTCCACTTTGACTATACTTGCAAATGAGGCCTTTAGAAGGTAATTAAAGTTAAATGAGTTAATAAGGGTAGGGACCTAATTCGATAGATTATTGGCGTTATAAGAAGAGGAAGATCTCTCTCTCTCTCTCTCTCTCTCTCTCTCTCTCCACGCATAAAAAGAGGTCATATGAGGACACAGAAGGCAGCTGTCTACAAGCAAACATAGAGCCCTCACCAGCAACCAAATGGTCTGGTACCTTGATCTTGGACTTGTCAGTTTCCTGAACTATGAGGACCTTAAGCCACTCAGACAATAGTATTTTGCAGCTCAAGAAGACAAATACAATTTTGGTATCAAGAAGTGGGGTGCTGACTTCTGGGTATCTACTCAAAAAGTTTGAAAACCTTAGTCCACAAAGATATATGCACCCAAATGTTCATAGCAGCACTATTCACAGTGGCCAAATCATGGAAACAGCCAAAGTGTCCTTTGACAGATGACTGGGTAAAGCAGCTGTGGTGTATATACACAATGGAATATTACTCAGCCATAAGAAAAGATGAAATAGGACCATTTATGACAACATGGATAGACCTTGAGACCATCATGCAAAGTGAAATAAGTCAGACAGAAAAAAAACCAAGAACCATATGATTTCACTCACTTGTGGAACACAAAGCTAAAAGCAACAAAAAAAAGCAAAAACACATGGATACAATCAACAGTTTAGTGGTTATCTGAGGGTATTGGGGGAGGGAAAGAACAGGGATACAAATCTATGGTGATGGAAGGAGAACTGACACTGGGTGATGAACACATAACACAACACACAGGTGATGTACTGTAGAATTGTACATCTGGGACTTATATAATTTTTACTAACTAATGTCACCTCAGTAAATACAATTAAAAAAAGAAGTGGGGTGCTACTGTAACAAATACCTAAAAATATGCAAGTGGTTTTGGAACTGGGTAACAGGGTAAAGATTAGAAGAGTTTTGAGGTGCATGCTAGAAAAAGCACAGATTGCCATGAACGAACTGCTGGTAGAAATGGAAATGTTAAAGATGATTCTAGTGAAAGGTCAGAAAGATGTGAGGAGAGTTACAATGAAAGCTTCCATTTTCGTAGAGAATATATCAATAATCATGAACAGAATGAACATGCTTTATCCTTCCTGAAAAGGGAAGAATGATTCTGGGGGCTACTCAGAAGTCACCGCCACCTCCATCACTGGCCCAAAGGCAAGGCTCACTCCTCCCTGGTTTCAGAGACTTGGGCCCTGGCATAGAGCCATACTGGGGAGGCTCTCCCAGGGAGCTGAGGGGTTGGTACCTTATGGAGCCAAAGTGTCAAAGCCACCCCACAGAGCCATGTGGGTGACACTCCCACCCTAGTGGGCCTGAAGGCAGATAATCAGACCAGAGGGTTATCTTTGAGCCTTAATTTCGTATCACTCACGAGTTTTCTCGTTTTTCATGCGCCATCTGTTATGGACTTTAGATGTCAACACACTGTCTTGTCCACATCGAATGAAGCGATCTCATTGGTGGAAACCGTGCAGGTCAATCTATGAAAAACTATATAATTGCACGAACCCATAAAGCATTGCAGTTACATTGTATTTTGGTCATTTGAATAGTCTTTGAATGTGCGTAGAGATTTCTATGCGGTGTGCAACGTGTTAAGATCTCATTTGGTTTGGCTTATTAAGTTTTTGACTTGCTTGGGACCCATCATTAATTCCTTCCTTTCAGTTTCTTCTTTTTGGAATGAGAATGTCTATCCTATGCCTGTCTCACCATTGTACTCTGAAGGCACATAACTTGTCTGGGTTTTTGGTTCATAGCCAGAGAGGAGTTTTGCCTAGGATAATTTATTTGACCTCAAGCTTCACCCATATCTGATGTCAATGATACAAAGACTTTGTACTTCAGACTTTAGAGTTGATGCTAGAATGAGTGAAGACTTTTGAGGCAATTGGAATAAAATAAATATATTAATATTTTGCATTTGAGAAGGACATGGATTTGGGGGGCCTGAGGTAAAATGCTATGGACTAATTGTGTCTCTTCACAACCTCCCAATATTGAAGCCCTAACCTCCATTGTGACTGTATTTTGCAAATGGGCCCTTTAGGAGGAAATTAAGTTGAAGTGAGGTCATAAGATTGAAACCCTAATCTAATAGGATTAGTGACCTTATAAGAGGAAGATCTCTCTCTCTCTCTTCCTCTCTCTCCCTCTCTTTCCCGTGGTACTTTGTTAAGGCAGCCCAAGCTGGCTTAAAGAATAAAGCGAAGATAGGTTTGCAAAGCGAGAAGGGGTGGGGATGAATTAGGAGGAGAATCAGTAATAAACTTCCTCACAGAAGCAAAGGGAGTGGGTTTCAGGAAAGCAAGGTGGCCAATGACATCTGTGCTATGTAAAAGCTGGGGACACTGAAGACCAAGAAATCACTGTGGTTTCCAGGTTGGGGTTCCATGAACTTCAGAAAAGTAATAGTTCCAAAAAAAGGGAGCAAAAGATAAATTGAACAAGATAAAGAAGTGAGCAGATGGGAAAGGAACACAGACAGCAGAAGGTTGAGAGTTTTCTTTCAGGAAATGATATGCGAAGGCCCCTCCACATTCCTAGTTCTGTTTCTCTAGGTGAACATATGTGCTTTATTGTTTTATTATTTGTGCTGCTGATGCAGGGAGTTCTTTTAGGCTCTGTTGGGTATTTCCAAGGATTTGTTTTGTTCAGTGTTACGTGATATTATTCAATTTCTGACAAATGCTAGATTAAAATGACTTTCCTGTTTTTTCCACATAAAAATCTTGCAGAAGCTTTGCAAATGTTTCCACTTGGTCCAGGTAAGTCACTGAAAACCCTTTATTTCATTGAAGTTGATGATAAAGCAATTTTCATAAAATCCTCAGAAAGCCCTGACAAATAGCGTCATTTGGAGTGATGTAACCTCAAAACCTACCTGATTATACAAGACTACTCTTAACTGCAGCAATTTCCCTGCTTGCACCTGACATCATTAACTTCCAAGCAGTTTATTTCTAAATGTTTCTTTTATCTCTGCTTCAGTCCATGTTCCAATAGAAAGAGGCCCCATCTGACCACAGAAGGAACACAGTTTTGGCCCATGTTCTACCCCTAGCACGTGGCACATGTCCTAGAGGGAGGTTGATAACTACCCATTGATACATGGTCACCTAAAAATTAGGTTGGAGGTAAAGTCATTACATACATAACTGAGGACTCTTTCTCAGGACTCTGTGACCATCAGTTAAGGAGGGGAGAGAGCCTGTAATAGCTGTGTGTTACCTTCCACTACTTCTATGGAGGTCAAGGGTAAGCATGGACAGGATGTCATAGACACCCCTCTGCCATTTTCAAACAAATATTCATTTGAACATGTTTCTGGTAGTTGACAAGCCACATTCTGCACAGGCTGACTAATGTCTTGACAGTAAAGTCCAATGGCTTATTTTTAACATCAGGCAGGCAGAGAATTGTTATGTCCACTGGGGTTGGGTGGGGGTGCTTTTATGTTATTTTTTTGAAGCGCTATTGGAGACTAGCTGCTTCACCCCTTACTTCCCTAGTGTTCATCCAGTTGAAGGGAGGTTAAGGATGACTTTCAAGGCTTCACTTCTCTCCAAACAGCCAGAACAACTGTAATTCAGATATTCTTAATCATTGCCACTTCAAATTTATCTTGCAGTAATCCCTTCTCTCCCTCTACTTTGGTTGGTTTCTGTAGTTACATGAAAATGGAATAAATGAAATGCTATACTCTCTAGCATTCAGTTATGGCTCTTGCTTCTACTCCTGTGCAGAACAGATTGGCTACTTGATTCTGTGAGCTAATACTGGAAGTCAGGAGTTATGAATATTCATTCAGCAAACAAAGTCTACCATATGCTTAATGCACAAAACAAAGCAAAATGAACCAGCGGGATCTCTGCCACCATAGCTTCCACCAGCAAATGGGGATATGATGAATCACCAAAAAAAGAATTCTTCCTCTTTTAGCTTTTCAGTGTTCATCTAACAGGTACTCTCATGAACTACTTTTTAAAATTTGAAACTAAGGAAGATGTATGAAGATGGGCAAAGAATGGGGATTAGATCATGGGAGAGTGCTGGTGAGTGATGCCGAAAGTAATTTCTTTCATCTCTTGTCACCAAACCTATTATGCTATCTGACCCTCCACAAAATCGTATGAGATCACATGGCAGTTATTTTAATTCCCATTTTACAGAGAAGAAAATTGAGGCTCGAAGAGGTTATGTGATGTCTTATAACTAGAGTAGCAGAATCAGTACTAGAACAATGACCCCTTGAATCTCGATCTATCATTCCTTCCATCTCACCAGGCCAAAATAATGAGGGGAAAAAAAAGAATAATATTTGTATATTGGAATGCATGATGGTGAACCACAAAACATGGCACTAGCCCTCACAGATTGTAAAACTCCTGGAGGTGAAAGATCCTCTGTCTGTGCTCCTTACTTTGCCTAGGTTATACACTCAATACTTACGTCTTGCATGAGTGATCATTGCAGACCTTTGAGACGAGGGAGGCATGAAAGTACTTAAAGAGGAAGAAGACAAAAGCAGGCCTTGCCTACAGTAAGTGCTCAGTAGCATCTCCACTTTCATAGAATCCTTGCCTTCCTCTTTTTGGACTCTGGAACTTAATGATATAAGCACTGTCTAGATTCATAATAGCTTACTTACCAGACATAAAAAGTCAAAAATAGGAAAGGAGGGGTGAAAAGTCTGAGCATTAGTTGATCCTTTTTAGGATCAAATTATTGGGGTGCTTTTTAAGACTCAATTCACAAAAATTATAAAATTGAATCCATACTATATTTGTGTAATACATATAAAAGAGAGCATCAAATAGGTTTAAAACTGCAGATGCTGGAGCACTATGCCTGCCATTTATCCCAGCTGTGTGACCTTGGGCAAGTTATTTAAACTCTTTGTGCCTCAGTTTCCTTATCTATCAAATGCAGAAGAAAATAATTGTGATGATCAAATGTCATGTTAATAGGCAAATGTCTTAACACCTTGCACATAAGAGCTAGGTAAGTGTTACCCATTAACACAAATATTATGTCCTGAACACACTCAGAGCCATGACAAAGAACAAAAACAGGTAAAGTTAATGATTCCTACAAAATCAGTGCTACCCTTTTCTCCCAATGGTCCACAGAAGGCCTGTCTGGGATTTAGGATCCATCCATCTTGCCATCCTCGGGATGGAAGTACCCTTGCAGATGGTAGTACAGTTAAAAATAACCTTGGAAAAAGGAATGGACACCATAAAGCTCCTACCATAAAGTGGTTAACTCTAAACTTACGGAAATGTTGGATGAGCTTTCGCTTCAAGCTCTTTCTGATGTCCTGAAAAGCTAATGAATACCTGTATCATTAAAGATGACAAAAGAATTGTCACAGACTCTGCTTATGAACAGCTCTGCATTTAAACATGAACATTAAAAAATAATAATAATAACCAGTGGTCATTCTCATTAATGAAACAACAACTCTAAGGAAGCTACAATGACCTGTTGCAAAGACGGGAATATAGACTAAGAGCTGGCAGGAAATTGGGGGATTATTTTGCCCGTGCCCTACATGACGTGAACTGGGGAAAGGAGGTCAAAGAGGCAAAGGGAAGACACAATCTCTCCGGAAGAAATCAAAGCCAACCCGGGATGCAAGCCCAGCTTTTCTGATTTCCCCACAGTGCTCCCCGCAGGTTGTCAGGGAATAATAATCATGATAGTGATAATAACAACAACAAACACTTACTGGGCACTCTGATGTGCTAGAGACTTTTCTACACATTTCATTAATAGGGAAACTTTCTTAAAATTTTAAATAAGAGGACAGTGAACTTTACATAGAAAAAAGATACCCTCTCTTTTAAACACTACCCAAGGATACCCAAAGTTGGCACGGCTGTTCTGCCAGCCTTAGATTCTGGGCTTCCTAGGCCGCAGTTCATAAGCTGCACTTCATGTCCACATGCTATAAAATTATGCTGCCCTCTCTTTGCATCAGAACTTACTGTTCTCTCTTCCAGGGCTCCAAAATCTTACTAGGAATTCATCTGAAGCAATACTAAATAGATCTCAGGATAAATACATCATCAAATATCACCTCCCTGATGAGTTTCTGCATTTAGCAGGGCTTTCCTGTTCTTTATATAAGAGAAACTAATGCAGTCATACAGACTTGGAGACCTTTCAACCAGAAGCTTTTTAAGCCCCAATACGTTGTCATTAGATCCTCTGCTTAGGTGGAGCTGGTACTACTTCCTAGCCCACACTGACAAATCTTCATGGTGGTGATGAGAACATTATTATAAACTCTAAATGATGTGCATACACAACGGTCAATTATCAGAATCAGGACAAAGAGTGACAAAGACTCCAAAGGTACCTGGGTTGACCAGGCTGACTTGGACGAGAAGCACAGCAACAGGGCGTTTCACCCAAGGTCAGACCTTCACCTTCCCTGATACCATTTACAGGTTGAAAGGAAATGTCAATGCCTCATCCTAAAAAAGATTTCGGCAGGCATCGTGGGTGGAGGAGCATTTTTGGAGAGGAAAGTTCTCATTATGTAATGCAGAGGAGTTCAATTTGTTCATATTTGAAAAATGTACAAACCACTTTTTTTAGGGGGAAAAGGTGATACTGCCTCTCTTTCAATTTTGACTTGAGTGTTCTTTATTGTAACGATAGTTACGTAGGTCCAAACATAAAACTAATTTCTTATAGTTTCAATTCCTTTCTAAAACTATCCCACTTCAACTACATATTCTAATCAAATACTAATGAAATTGAAAAACCAATCCAATTCAAACTAACAATGTTGACTTAATATTCAGAGGATGATGTTTTGCTAAAAGTAACCCCCCACTCTCTCACTATGACTCTGATACTGAAATCTCCAACGCAGGGATTCTGGAGTTCAGAATGTTCTCCTCCTACATTTCTTCTTTCACAGCAAAATTAAACATGACTGGATCAGTCCATACCATCACATAGCCTTCACATAAGACAAATTACATAAGAAGGCCACCAGTTCATTCCCACAAGTCCACAACAACTAAGGTAATATGGGCACCAACCTGATTGTAAATAAAAACCACAAATTTAGCAGCAAAATCATATAGCAGTATTATTATTCCTTATAAGGTGGTCTTCTGGATGAATATGTTAATATTATTTTAGATTATCACTGAAGTAAAAAACTCACAAAATCTAAACATTACCGTATAGAAGTCCTATCCCTTCTCCAATGAATGTGTCTACCAATCACCCTTGCACAGAGTGGTGGACTGTGGAGGCAAAGAGACCATTGGCGAAAACTGGCCCCAACACTTCTTACCTGTAAGACTTTAGGCCAGTTATGCAACTTCCCTGAGCCTCAGTCTCCTCCTCTAAATGAAATAGGGATAAAAATAGAACCTACCTCACAGGGTTGTTGAGAGGACTGTGTCTGATATAACATGTGGAAAGTGCTTAGCCCAATGCCTGGTGCTCAACAAATAGCCACAGAGAACGAAGGCTTTAAAGACATTTGAAGGTGTCAAATCGTCAATATTGTCCTTCTGGATTATTTAGAATGGATATAGTAATTAGTTCCTTTTCCCATTGACTGAGTGCCCACCATGTGCAAGCCACTGTGATGTGGAGCAGGGGTCACAAGGGTAAATGAGTACACATGGTCTTTACCCTCAGGCACTTACCATCCAGAGGAGATGTGGACAAACAAGTTAGAAGCTGAAAGTCTACTGGACTCTAACTTCACTAAACACAGGGACTATGTTCTTCCATTTTTTTTACACCCTAGTGACTATCACAAAACCTAGTGCAAAGCAGGGGTGAATGAATGAATGAAAAAATAAATGAATGAATGGCTATATGAATGAATGAGATATAAATGTTAGATGATGTATATGCCAGAAATACAGGTTCAAAGAAAAAAGAGTGATGGCTCTTTTGAGGGCTCAGGGATTGAGGAAATCTTGAAAAAATGAAACTTGAAGACTAGAATTTCAATAAGCAGAGACGGGAGAATGTCCAATTATAATTTTATACAATTGCTATGTGCTTTAAATTAGTTCCTATAAATAAAACAGTTCTCATTCTGATTATTATTATGTCTAGCACTTCTATAACATTCTATATCTGTAAGTAGCATGCAGCTGCCTATTAGTTTGTTATTTATTATAAGGGCTTTTGATTTACTTATTAACAACTTGGTGGTTAATTATTTATTATAATAGGAAACTGAAGAAATAATATCTGGTCTAGCAACCATGTCTTAATTATTGCTATTGGTCTCCAGAGGTTCTCTAATAAGTAGCCATCAGAACGTCAATTTGCAATTAAGAAAGGAAAGGTGTATATTTGGCATCATTTACATTGACATGATTGACAATAGATGTGAGTGACAGAAACTGTACAATATAAGAATAACCTCATTATGGTATTAGCACATTGTCTTAAAAATAAACCATTACCAATTCTAGGACAAGAAAAGAGGTACACAATGTTTTTTTGAGGCAATGATTACAGAAATATCTCAATAGTAGAAACTCAAAAGCAAAAAAATACATCATTTTGTTAATATTGAACTTGCCTGATCAAAAAAGGAATGATTAAAACTGAATAAAAATACAACTATTATCTCAGCGATGAATTCACACCAAATTAAATAATGAACTATTTCTACTACATGCTCTTAAATCTAGGTGACCTTCCCTGACTACTAGATTCTTTTCAAATTGTTTTTAATAATAAAAAAATTTTAACATTAGAAAAATTATCTTTTAGGTCAATGTTTATAGTCTACCATCTGAACATCACTTCTTTTTTGACATGAGCATGAATATCTATATTGTTATCTATTCACTTGTCCATTCATTTGGAAGGAAGAAGTATTATTTTAGGTTTTCAAAGCCTTCCGTTCACTTAGATGAGGTTGTCTGAGAAAATGAATGGGAACAGATTCTACAGAGAAAGTCCTGGAATAGAGTCAGGGAGGATCTGCCATAATCTGGAATCACGTCTCTGGAAATGAAATAATTCAGAGAGCTCATGGTCAAGGGCAGGGGTGGGGGTGGGGGAGCAGGGCAGAAAAGTTGCTGATAAGCTGGGAAATCAATCCAGACTCCCATGAATACTGAAACAGCCCCCAAACACGGGTTAGGTATAGGTCTCAGCCCTTTATTACTCTTTTGACTTCTCTTTCCTATAAGATATGCCCTTGAAATTTACACTGTAATAAAAATACCTAGGATTGGTTTTCACAAATATCCATTAAGGTACTTCTGATTTTGTTCAGATAAAATAACCTTCTCATAGTATCACACTTTGGTTTGAATTGTAAAACTATAGCCAGGTATGGTGAGGTCATCTTAATGGTTGAGCTAAGGTTAAATTAGGGAAGAAACATTGAAAGAATGGTATTATGTTTGAGCCTTCTCACCCAAGAAAAAAGTCTTTATGATAAGTATAGTCATACTTAAATCTGACATTTAAAAAGCAATTTTAAAGAATAAAACTGGAAGCCTCATGAGGAGCTACTACATTTGGAGATTTCCACATTTGGAGACCCTTGAAGGCCATTTCATGAATAATATAGGGTTCATTCGCTACAGTGCTTGTCCTGTGGCCTCCTGGGAACAATCTAGGTTAATTAAAAAAAAAAAAGCATGAAGGTGCAGAGCACCACATATGCATCTGGGTTTTCTCACAGGGTCACTATGGCCTATCCCATGTCCCATTAATGATTTCCTCGCACACAAATGACATAACTGAGCCTATCTAGAGCCATCCTAAGTTTCTTAATGTCCTCAGTTTCTAGTTAATGGTTTGAGGAGTTTTCACACATCCTAAAGGAAGTGATTATGTGCTCGAATCCAAAAGTAATTTTGGATTTTTGAGGGAGTTAAAGCGAGCAGTTCAGGTTTTTATCATTTATCTCACCTCCACCTAGAAACAACCTTTCCAAATTGGTCTGTACCTGTGCAGGGGCTGTGGAGACCTTCCTGACCTTCTGGAATTGCACGGGTCCTCCCAGCATGGTTGCAGAGAATGAGATAAAGATACCCTCTCCCTGTCCCTGATCCATGATATCCCAGGAGGCTGAAACCAAACCAAAGTGCAGGTTGTGAGCCAGGAGTCCCGACGGAATCTTCGCAAGCTGTGGCATGTAGACACAAGGTCAGAAGGTACCAAGCAAATATTTCAATTCCTAGTATCACCTAAATTGTCACCTTGTCAAATTTTAAAGTTTAATGCAGACAACAGTTGTGTGTAGAACAGAAATCACCAAGAGACAGAACAATAAGAAAATAAAAGATACAAAAAAAATACTTTTCTGATATGTTAGCTGCTGGATACTGTCCCTGACCAAAATTTAACCTTTTTATAATAAATGGTTGTTTGTACATCATAAAAGATCAAATGAATACCATTAATGCCCACAGCAGGAAGAAATTAACATATTCATGAATTAGTACTTTGTTTTCACTTGTTTTGTCAACGCTGGGACTTTGCTCTTGAGCAAATACAATTTTGTTTGAACTACCATTAATGGATCTGAAGTTACCATCCTCTATATCAAAATTTATGATACCTGTAATCAAATAAATAATTTCTTTCTGGACTAATTATTAAACCTCATAAGAGAAGTATAAATTGAACTTTGATTTGTCCTGGCCAGACTCCATTACTGGGCTTTTATCTTTAACAGCTAGAGAAGTCAATATGAAAAAAAAAAGTTATATTAATGTAGCCTGTTTCTTAGATAATTTTATGGGGGGAAATAATTCAAATTGGTTGTTTACCTCAATAAGTTGGTCAATATAATCAGCTTAGTTGGTAGCCTAATACTGAATGACTAGATTTTCTTTGAAAGACTAATTTGATTAGATAGCAAATTAAAATTTTGGAATAATGAGCATTAAGTGATTTTTAAGGAGATTCCAATTGATTATCATAGTTATTTCTTCAGAACGGTTTACTCTGCATTGTATCTCTTTTTGTGGGAGGCTAAAAAAAGGACATCCCTGTCTGAAGCATGACCTGCCAACAGTGGACAGGGAACCAGTCAAAACCAACTAAAGCCACAAAAGAATGAATGAAAATAAGCACACATACTTGCTGTGAATAATTTTTTGGATTTGAAAGGCAAACTGAACCAGGTCTCACTTAAGCAGAGGTTGCTTCATCCTATTTAGTGTAAGTCAGCTTTCGTAGCTGACCAGGCTGCATGGACAGTTGTCACCCCCATAGCCCATTGCATCTAGATGCCTGGACTCTGATAACTGAACCACCAGAAGAAAAGCTAATCCACTCAAGTCAACTCGCCTATAAACACTCATTCACATATGTGAAATTACCTGGTCCCCAACTGTCCGTCCTCACTTCCCACAAAGAAAGCTCAACCTCCGTGAAGTGACTGTTAAGCAGGACTATTTCCACAGTGGGGGCAATCTCTGAAAAGCACTACCACCAGCCACCCCTCATCATCACCAAAAAGAGTACTTCGAAGCAGGGCGGAGGGAAGACCTGCATTCCATGCATTGCTTGTGGGAAAACAATTAAAAATGTCAAAACACAGAGAAAGCATTAACAAGATTCATCTATTTGGGCCAATAATTCCACTTCTAAAAAACTATCCAAAGAAAATTATCTAAAATACAGAAAAAAAAATATGATCAAAGCTGTTCATTAAAGTCTTATTTATGATGTTCTGAACAATTGAGAAACATCTAAATGTCCAACAAAAGTAAAGAAGGTAAATGAATTTGGTTAAAATCCTACATGGGAATGTTTAGCAGCTACTGAAAACAATGTTCACAAAGACTGTTGGCTTTACATGAGAAGTTATTTTAAATGTTTGGTGAAATATACAGGATGAAAAATTCTACATACATTATAATTCTAATTCTACAAAAATATGCATATGAGAAAAGACAAAGGAAATACACCAAAATGTTAGTAATAATTTTCATTTGCTCATGGGTGATTTCAGTTTCCTCTTTTCATACTATTCTGTATTTTCTAAAGATTTTATAGAAAGCACATACGTCCAAGAAAAAGAAGGCCTTTAAAAAATCAGGGCAGAGGGTCCCTGGTATTCCTGCTGAGTGGACAGACCTGGGCAGACTCTGGGGAATACAGCTAGCCTTCTCGAGCATGTTCTAAGTCCTGCCTATCACTCACACACTTGACATATATTCTGGGGATGACTTCTTGCATGCCCCTCCTGTCTATGCCTTCCTCGACCTTGGCTCTGACTTTCAGCCTTCTCTGTTTATACTGAAACACCTCACTGGCAGTGACCTCTTCTCTGTAGAGCATGCTTTCCTGCCCACTTCAGCAGCAGGACCCAGTTCCAGGGCTGGTTAGCCTCCTCCTGCCTCAGCCTAGTGGAGTTGTGGTACTGACAAGTGAGTTTCCCTTGAAAAAAGCAGGTATCACAAAACAAACTACTAAAAACGGGGCAAGGAAATACAGTTTGCTTAATGGCTTTCATAAAAGCCTTCCCTTCCCTCCCCTCACAAACCTGGTGTTATAACTGATCTCCTGAAAGGTCCCCACTGTGACACTCATTCTCAACCCCTGGGCAGAGCATTGCATTTTGTGAATGTGAGTGCACATTCACAGACCCACTTGAACAACTATAAGGTGGGGAGATCAAGTATTATTTTTCTAATTGCACAGATAAGAAAATTGCAACTCAGAGACCCAATACCGAGGGGCTTATTCCCCTGATCCTCAGGGCAGGCTTATCTGTAAATAGTAATAATAATACCCACATGGTGGAGTCATTGGAAGGATTAAATGAGGTAACATGCTGGGCACAGTATCTTGAACAAGGGCAGCATTCAACAAATGCCAGCTCCTGTGACTAGCAGGTCAATGGGAAGCTCAAGGTTACATAGCTCAGAGGTGACAGGGCCAGGATCAGTATCAAGGCCATTTCATGCCAAGTCCATGCTTTTTATGCTTTATTTCCAACACTGTAAGAAGAAAAATAAGGCATGGACCATGCCCTCAAAGAACTTAGAATATTTTTTAGCAGACATATCTCAGTCACATGAAATAATCAAGCCACTACTCCCACAAATAACTAAGGTAACAGTAATAAAAACTAGGCTATAGCTCTCCATCTATACAATTCCTTTATCCAACAGCTACTGTTACAATACCTTCTTATGCAAACATCCCAAAGCTTAGGACCCATGTTTCATCCCTGTTTCAAAGTGAGCTGAGTATGGGAAAATCAGATAAGAAAATAAAATCCTTGCCATCCTAAGTATAAAGCCTATTTTCTGTGGGCATTCTAAAATGCAGGAAGTTTGAGCTATTTTTGGAAACTTTTCTTTAACTTCTAGAAACTGTCATTCTCAATCACACACTTTTTAAAGGGACTTAAAAACAGCTTCAGTGAAGTTTAAGGCTGTTTCCATCTTTTAAAAAAAAAAAACCATCAACTTCATTAATTAACTTAACCTAAAACATATGACAACTGGAGTTGGTAATAAAAGAGAAAAGACACAAGGACAGGGACTATTTTATAGGCACAGAAAGTTCTTCATGAAGAGAGAGGCAGAGCATGCACACAGACACACACAAAGTAGCACGTCGTTGTGTCCCCTGTATATTTGATGCCGTCGTAATGAAATTTAGAAACAGCAGTCCTAGGCAATGTGATTTCTAGATAGCAATCCTGGCCTCTTTATAAACTGACAAAAAAAAAGAGTTTTAAGACCTTGTGTTGTAGAATGTTGAAGCTTCTTTATATCTCAGAGGGTAATTTATGAATGAATACTTGAAATTCACATTTTAAAAGGTATTTAATGTGCTGTGTGTTTTCGTATTCCCATTATATACTACTTTCTAAGGTAGATAAATGATGTTCACTAACAGGTAACCCTTAGCGAAACTACAAAGTAGGGAAAAGTTTTTCTTCAGAAACACTCTACCTCCCTTTTCTGCATGTCTGTTACCCTCGGGGCGAGGGGGGAGGACCCCCATTTACTGAGCACCTTCCATGAGCAGACTTCTGTGGCATGCCTGCTTTATGTTATCTGTTTCACTCCTTATAACACCCCAGTTATTCAGAGAGGAGGAAACTCTCATAGAATTTGTGACAGGTCTAAACCAAAGAAACTGATCAGTGACTATGGAGATTCCTCCACTTGAGTGTTCATCTGGTTTCCACTCTCTGCACTGGGGCCCCCCAACATCAGCAGCAGGCTGCATGGTGGACTAGCTGCGAAGCACACGCCACCATTTGAGTTCACCCTCTTAAAAGTGTTCCCATTCTAAAAGCAAGCAGGCAGGCACGATTTTAACCCAAATCAGTGGTGAACACTGAGACAGGTCAGGAGAACTTCAGAATGCGGTGACACTTTAGAGATCACCTCACCAACCTCCTCTCTGATTAACATACTCATACAGATTTTAAATAATAAAAGCCTAAGAAGGGATGTGACTTTGCAAAGGTCACATAACAAATCAGGTGCTAGCCCAGCTAAAAGTGAGGATCCCTGAATCAGTCTTGTTCTCTTTTACATCAGCCACAATATTGAAACACGGGATCAAAAACACATTCTAAGCTAAAGAGAAATCATTTCCATGTTATTAGCTCACACTGGCGATTCAGAATGTTGGTCATCTTGCCTGAGCTTGAACCCCAGGCACACCGCTGACTGATGGTGTGGCCTAAATAAGGTACCCTCTCCCTGCCTTGTGTTTCTTACCAATTATAAATATGGGAGCAAACCATAGTGTGTACCTCATAAGGTTATAATGCATATCACATGTGATAATCCATGCAGAACTCTAATGTCTCTGTGCTCGGCAGACACTGAATAAATGTTAGCTATAACTATTATACTTAAAATTATTTTTACTATTATTACTATGACTAGTGAAGATAATTGATGGTTAAGATTTTCACTTTGGGGGAAGAAGGTAGAAAAAGTTTCCTATCAATTTCTCTCCCTCCTAGACAGTCTCAGGAATGAACGTAAGACGAGTAGAAGGTTAGCACCAGCAATAAAGAAATTACTTTTGAAAAATAAAACTTCCTAGTGAGCATTTTCATTTGATGTTCAAAGTCAAAATTCCCCATTTTTTTCAAACTACTCTTCCTCATTTACTTCCTCCCCCACCCCAGTTTTATAGAGATATGATTAACATATAACATATTAGTTTTAGGTGTACGACATAAGGATTTTGTAGATAGATACTGCAAAATGATTACCATAGTAAGTCAACATCAATTACCTCACACACTTAGTTTTTTTTCTCCTGATGAGAACCTTTAAGATCTACTCTCTTAGCAACTTTCCATTATACAGTGTAGTATTGTTAACTATAGTCACCATGCTGTATATTAAATCCCCAGAATTTATAATTGAAAGTTTATACCTTTTGACCACATTCACCCATTTTGCCCCCCCCCCATCTCTGGCAACCACCAATCTTGTCTCCGTATCTATGAGTTCAATGTTTTGTTTTTTGGTTTATTTTTCCTCTTAGATTCCACATATAAGTGACATCATGCTGTATTTATCTTTCTCTGACCTACACTAAGTGTAGCACAATGTCCTCAAGATCCATCCATGACACAAATGGCAGGATTCCCTTCTTTTTATGGCTGAATAATATTCATTCATATATATATATATATATATATATATATATATATATATATATAATATATATTCATTCATTATATATATATAATCTCTTCCTTATCCATTTATCCACTTATGAACACTTAGGTTGTTTCTATGTCTTGGTTATTGTCAATAATGCTGTTAAGAACACGAGAGTGCAGGTATCTCTTCTAGATAATAACTTTGTTTCCTACAGATAAATATTCAAAACAGAATTGCTGGATGATATGGCAGTCCTACATTTTTAAATTATTGAGGAATCTCCTACTGTTTTCCATAGTGTCTACATTCCGACCAACAGTGCACAAGGATTTTCTTTTCTCCATATCCTCACCAACACTTGTTATCTCTTGTTTGGTTTTGTTTTAGTAATAGCCTAATAGGTGTGAGGGGATATATCTCATAGTGATTTGGATTTGCATTTTCTGATGTTTAGTAATGTTGAACACCTTTTCATTTTTTTCTTTTAATTATTTTTTTTCAGTTATAGTTGACATTCAGTATTATTTTATATTAGTTTCAGGTGTATAGCATAGTGGTGAGACATTAATATGATTTATGCAGTGATTTCCCCCAATTAATCTAGTACCCACCTGGCACTAGACACAGTCATTTCAACATTATTGACTATATTCTCTCTATGTTGTATTTTACATCCCAGTGAGTATTTTGTAACTACCAATTGGTACTTCTTAATCTCTTCACCTTTTTTCATCAAGCCCCCCAACCCTTTCCCTCTAGCAACCATCAGTTTGTTGCCTGTATCTACTTGTATGAGTCTGTTTCTGTTTTGTTTGTTTATTTTGTGCTTTAGATTCCACGTATAAGTGAGATAGTGAGATCCTATGGTATCTGTCTTTCTCAGCCTGACTTTTTTTTTTTTTTTTTTTTTTGCTTTTTGGTATGTGGGTAGCTCCCTGACTGGGAATCGAACCCAGGCTGCAGTGCCGACAGCGCCAACGCCAAAGCCTTAAGCCACTACACCATCAGGGAACTCCCAGCCTGGCTTATTTCACTTAGCACAATACCCTCTAGGTCCATCAATGTTGTTGCAAATAAGATTCCGTTCTTTTTGAGGGCTGAGTAATATTCTATTGTATACGTGTACCACAAACTCTTTATCAAATTTTCTATTGATGGGCACTTAGGTTGCTTTCATATCTTGGTTACTGTAAATAAAAGCATCTTTTCATGTACCTCTTAGCCATTTGTATATCTTCTTTGGAAAATATCTATTTGGTTCCTCTGCCTGTTTTTAAAAGCAGATATTTTGCTTTTTGCTATTGAGTGGTATGACTTTTTAACATATTTTGGATATTAACCTTTTATCAACTATTAGAGGGTTTGCACATATTTTCTCCCACTCTATGGACTGCCTTTCCATTTTGTTGATGGCCTTCTTTGCTGTGCAGATTTTTAATGTGTTGTGCAGTCCCATTTGTTTATTTGCTTTTCTTGCCTTTGCTTTGCTGATACATTTTAAAAATATCACTGCCAAGAGCAATGCCAATGAGCTTACCCTCCCTATTTTTTTGTAGGAGTTTTATGGTTTCAAGTCTTATGTTTAAGACTTGAACCCAATTGATTTTTGTGTATGGTGTAAGATAGTAGTCCAGTTTCATTTTTTTGCCTATGGCTATTCAGTTTTCCCAGTATCATTTAATGAAGAGACCAGTCTTTTCCCATTGTCTTGGCGTCTGTGTCATAAATTAATAGAACACAGATGCAAAGGTTTATTTCTGGGTTGTCCTGTCCCATTGATCTTTGGATCTGGTTTTAATGCCAATACCATACTGTTTTGATTACTACAGCTTCATAATATAGTTTGAAATCAGGACATGGGATGCTTCTGGCTTTGCTGTTCTTAAGATATTTTTGGCTATTCAGGGTCTTTTGGGATGCCACACAAATTTTAGGATTGTTTGTTCTATTCCTATAAAAAATGCCATTGGAATTTTGATAGAGATTGCATTCATTGAATCTGCAGATTATTTTGGGAAGTATGAACATTTTAGATATTAATTCCTTGAATCCATGAGCATGGATCATCTTTTCATTTTTTTGTGTATTCTTCCATTTCTTTCATAAATGCCTTATAGTTTTCAGTGTACAACTCCCTAACTTCTTGGTTAAATTTATCCCTAGGTGTTTTATTTTCTTTGATGCAATTGTAAATAAGATTGTTTTCTTAATTCCTCTTTCTGATAGCTCATTATTAGTATATAGAAATGAAACCAATTTTTGTACGAGGGCTATCCAGAAAAAATTTGACCATTGTCAATATAAGAAGAATGGTTATGTGGCTGGATACTTTCCGGACATCCCTTGTATATTGATTTGTATCCTGCAACTTTATTGAATTCATTTATTGGTTCTCATATTTGTGTGTGTGTTTGTAACCTTTACTGCTTTCTGTATATAATATCATATTATCAAATAGAGACAGTTTTACTTCATCCTTTCTGATATGAATGATTTTTAAACTTTTTATTGCCTAAATGCTGTAGTTAGGATTTCCAGTATGATGTTGTATAAAAGTGGCAAGAGTAGATATTCTTGCCTTTTCCTGACCTTAGACCAAAAGCTTCCCGTTGAAATTCCTGATTTTCTCAAATCTACTTGTGCTCATTTACTTTCCAACTCAGTTAAAACCCTAACAATATTTAGACATCTAATCTTGTTCTTCTACACCACCAACCACTTGATCACTTGATGACCTAGGGCCATTGATTCTCCCCTCTTAAATGGCTCTCTGTAGATCTCTCTTCTCTTTCTCAATTCTACCTGGTTCAGGCACAATTAATTTTTTTTTTCCTGGACCACTCCAGTGGTTTCTGAGCTCATTTCTCTTTGTAACCCCACCTACCTACCACTTCTAAAGTCACTTTTGCAAAACACAAATTAGATCAAATCATTTCTCCCATAAAGGTCTCATGGTTTCTCCTCCTCAACAGGGTATAATCACAACCCCCCCACTCCCCCACCCCTCTCACTTCAGAACACCTAGATATTCTTTGAACATGACCTTTCCTTATGTGGAATGCCTAGTCCCTTCTGTGGAACTCCTAGTGCCTACTGGGCTCTAGTCCAACGTGAAGTTCTCCCCAGGCTCTTCCAGATTCTCTTCACTCTCCTTCCCCTGAGCTCCCAGTCACCATGCTGGTCATGATCACTTACTTGGTTATTCTTCCTTTTTGCTAAATTGATTTCTGAAAGACATAGGCCTCGTTCATTTAGTCTCGGGCACAGGGCCTACACAGCACATAGCACATACGTGCTTAAAAAGCAACTGCTGAGTAAACTGAGGGAATAGTACAGAAAGTACAGGAAATGAGACCACAGCAACGATCGAAGTTGGTCTCAGTAAAGCCAGTTTCTGCAATATATATGACTAGCTCTGAATGATTATTCAAGTGGCTTTTTTTAAAAGAGTGTGATGTCTACTTGCAAATGACAACGCTCTCAAGTTCCCACTTATGTCTATTAAATGTTCATCACTGGAGAGAAAGCAACACTCTTCCCAAATTTAGTTGGGTTCTGCAGGACCTGCGCACACACACGACATTTTGAAAGCTCCTGGAATCCTGCAGCTTACATAAAGGCCACTGTTCCCTCACAAAATTCTATGGACTGAACTCTGGTAGTAGATGCTTAATAAATGCTGATTAGATTTGCAGTGGATTGAAAAGCCAAGTGCAACTCACATTTTAGACTAATTCAACTCAATGACTGATCACACTTGAGATAATAGCTCTATGGGTAAAGAAAATCGATGCGTAAACTGAAAAGCAGCCAAATATTTATTCCCCTGCCTTGTTCTACAACCAGTGCTGACCTGCTTCTTGATCCTTTCCAGCTTCTAGCTTTTTCCAACTTCACTGTGTCCCCAGAATGGAGGGGGCCAGTTAGCAAGTGTTGCCCTGCACCTGTGATACATTTGTCCCATTTTGAAGTTGATGTAGTATGTGTGAAAGTTGACTTGCATTATTTTAAATGTCCTACTTTTCGTAAAGCCTCCCTTCTGGGTGATAGGCTAAGTGGGATTCTGGCTGAAGGAAGGGAAAAGTGTGGGTTGCAGTGCTCTAGCATCCTTTCATCTCCAACTGTGGGCCTGCATGTTAAAGGGAGCCCAGAAACCTTTGTTTTTACTAAACCCGTACTTTAAAAAAGCCTTGGCTTTTGAAGTGTCCATTGAACACGTCTATCTCAATGTAGGAAATGGGAAAGAATCAAAGCATGCATTCTGCTTTATAATTCATTTTGGGATAAGAAAAAGACGACAGGGCCTTGGAGAATAAATCATTAACTAAAATCAAACCGAGACACCCTGGAAACCAGTGAGACCTGGAGGCAGCAGAGGGATCAGGTGGCTGAGATTTGCCTGTTCCCCCTAGTGACTTCCAGAGCAAAGCATCATCCCACAGGCAGGACGAACTCAGAACACTGTGCTCCTTTCTATTGCACTTTTCAAACTTGAAGTTATTTTTAGATGACCCAAGCCCGCTAATCCCAGGCAGGACAATTCTCGCTGTACCTCAACGCACCTTCCCCCTCCCCAGCACTTCCCTTTGAGCACTGGGAAGGGAGTCACTCCGTTTTCCCCTTTGCTCTCCGCATCCAGTCCACCACCCCTGACCACCACTCCAAACCTCAGTTCTGGGGACCACAGGCGTCTTTTCTCATCCTCCACTTATGCACCTGCTGCTAGTGCTGAGAAGGCGAGCCCTGGGGCTCCTAGGAACGGGAAAGGGGCTCCTGGAGACCCGCGCCCTCCACAAAAGAGTCAAGGGAGATATTGGCCCCCGGAGCCACCTTAGGGACTGACGCTGGGTCAGGAGACCACTCTTCCCACCCCCGCCGCTGCCTCTGACCCACTCCCTCACGCGGCCGCACTTGCCCGCTCCTCGCCGCCGTCCCCGGGCACTGCCGGGTCGCCGCTTTGGCAGGACGGGGTGCAGGGGCCGGCGAGCCGGGCGCGGTTACGTAACCGACCTGCTGGGCGTCCGCGATGCGCCGAAAGAGGCAGAGGCGGGGTGGCTGTGGAGGTCCGTGGGGGCCGACGGCCGCGGGCACGGCGCTGCCGGCTCACCTGCCCGCCGGTGCGAGCGCGCGTGGGGGCGGGCTCGGTGCCCGCGGGCGTGGGGTGGGGGGGCCGTGCTCCGCGCGCCCCGCCTCCCGTCTCCGGGTCCGTCGGTCCGCGGGTCTCGCCTTCTGCCCGCTCCTCCCCACAACCTCTGCCGCCGTCACCCGGGACAAAAGCGGCTCCGGGGAGGGGCCGGGCCCGCGGCTCGCAGGAGCCAGCGGAGATGGGCGCGCCCCCAGCTCCGACTCATCGAGCCAACCTCCAATCAGACCCCAGGAAACCGAAAGCCCCTGCCTGGCCTCCTCCATCTCCTCCCCCCGCCCCAGCGCCCTGCTCGGTCCCCCACGCACTCCACTTCCCGGGCTCCCACTCTGCCCTCAGCCCTCACCCCGTCCTTTCAACTTGGGGTGCTCAGGAAGGGGTGAAGACCCTCCGGGGACCCAGCTCAGGATACTGTCCGCCGGAGTTCCGGCCTCAGCGAGGAGGTGGTCCTCGGGGTGGCTGCCGGGGTGGGGTGGGGGGCTACTTGGAGTTCGGAGTGGAAAAGGGGCTGACTTTGAAGCTCGGGGTGACTGGACAGCGACAGCCAAGAAGAAACTGGGAAAGCAAACTGTGGGTGGGGAATGCAGGGAGAAAGACACTTCTTAGGAGCGGACTGAGCCCCCGATTCCAGCTGACTGCGGAAATGTCTGGAAGCCCCTAGGTCCTCCCCGGCGTTTGCGCCGGGGGAGCGCTGGCGCCCCCTGGCTGGAGCCCCGTGCCCGCCCCGCCACGCGGCTGAAGGTGCCCCGCCGGGCTTCACAGTTTGGCCAGGATTCCCAGCCAGGCCAACTCGGGGACAGAAGGGCTTCAAGGACTCCCATTGTGTGAGAGTCTGTGACACAAGGAATGGGAGGCTGGTAGCATACAGTAAACGGTTGCATGTAGAACAGAATCTAGGCTAGGTCTGTTGCTCAACAAACTTAACCCCAGAAGTTTTCTGCTTCACAAAATAAAGCAACACAGAGCCCAAGGAAGCCTGTGGCTTAGGGGGGCACTGATAAGGGCTGGGCTGAACATGTCAAAAATGTGCAAGATCATAATAGGGAAAGTGGGGAAATTTTGAAGGAAGAAGGGGAGGTGTGTGTGCATACAAACCTGGGTGAGGAAATGAATAACAGATGGAAATCGGCCTTTATTCCTTTTTCTTTCTATGGCTTTCTGTTTCCTAAAACAATATAAAAATTGGATTGAAGCAAACTTACAAGTTTCACAATTATTCTTTACTCACCCAGACACCACATTGTTTTTCCCCTCCAGGTTGACATAGAAATGCATTCTTTAAAAAAACAAAAAACAAAAAGCCAAAAAAGTAGACCTTGACTCATTTCTCTGATTAATCTGCACTAACATAAAGACAGTTTCAGAGTTGAAAATGAACTTAGACTCCAATTCTCCCAAACTTTTTCTGAATGCATAAATCCATAAGTAGTCATTGATTAAGATGAATTGCAGTAGCCTGTCCTTATTTACAGTTTCGCTTACCACCATTTCAATTCCCACACATAAACCACAGTCCAAAAATATTACATGGAAAATTCCAGAAGTAAACAATTCATAAGTTTTAAATTGTGCACCACTCTGAGTAGCTTCATGAAATCTCTTGCTGGTTGGCTCCATGCTGCCCAGGATGTGAATCATCCCTTTGTCCAGTGTATCCACACTGTATACAATACCCATTGGTTAGTCACAACAGATTGACTGTTGTGGTATCACAGTGCTTGTGTTCAAATAACTCTTATTTTACTTATAATGTCTACTAAGTGCCAGAGTGTTGATGATGCCAACTTGGATATAGCAAAGAGAAGACATAAAGTGCCTTCTGGAAGTGAAAAGTAAAAGGAAAGAAAAGATTTTATGCTGAGGTTGATAAGATCCGTGAAATTGCCTAATTTAGAAATTAAACTCTACCATAGGTATGCATGTACAGGAAAAAAGATAGTGAATATAGGGTTTCGTACTGTCAGCCATCCACTGGATGGTGGGGGAGGGGTGTGTGTCTTGGAATGGATCCCCTACAGATAAGGGGGAGACTACGGTGCTTTTTTGGTAGAACTGTTTGAAAGGGCATCCTTATATTGAGCCCAAATCTGCCTTCCTAGGATTTTTGTCATTGATTCTAGTTTTACTCTTTGAAGCCATGGACACAGAGTCCAATTCCTTTTCTAATCGACTGTCTTTCGAATACGTGAAGATAGTCATCATGTCTCAATCACTCCAAGCCCCCCTTTCTGAGTTAAAACATCCTCAATCCTTTACACAAAATCTAACTTAACAGTAGTTCCTAGACCCTTCACCAACCTAAAGACTTTTATCTTAATAGGATCTATCTGGTAACTATATATTTACAAATAAATTTTTTTGGATATAGAAGTAATATATTTATTGTAGAAAGTTTGAAAAATTAGAAAAACAAGATTTAATGTGAGGATTAAATAAAGTAATACATGTAAAGCACTTAGCATAATGCCTCAATATATGTTAGCTTTTACAAAAAAAAAACAAAAAACCCAATAAACATAGCCATTTTTCTACAACTCAGATACAAGTATTCTTATTTTTTTATAGACTTTATTTTTCTAGAGTTTAAGATTCACTGCAAAATTAAATAGAAGGTACAGAGATTTTCCATATGGCCCCTGCCCCCACATGTGCATAGCCTCCCCCATTGAGTAGGAATTGTACAGTATGCAGCCTTTTCAGATTGGCTTCTTTCACTTAGTAATATGCATTTAAGGTTCATGTGTTTTTATATTTTGATAACTCATTTCTTTGCAGTGCTGAATAACAAATATTCCATAGTCTGGATATATAACACTTTATTTATCCATTTACCTACTAAAGGACATCTTGGTTGCTTCCAAGTTTTGGCAATTATAAATAAAGATGCTATAAACATCTATATTCAGGGTTTTTGTGGGCTTATTCTTCAACTCACATGGGTAAATACAAAGGAGCGTGATTGCTAGATCATGTGGAAAGAATGTTTTGTAAGAAACCACCAACCTGTTTTCCAAAAAGGCTATTCTCGTTTGCATCCCCAGCAGCAGTGAATTAAAAGTTTCTGTTGCTACACTTACTCGCCAGAGTTTGGTGCTGTCGACATTTTGGAATTTCACCATTTATATAGGTGTGTAGTGATGTTTCATTGTTGTTTTAATTTACAATTCCCTAATGACATATGATGGATGTTGACCATTTTTTCATATGCTTATTTTCCACCTACATATCTTTTTCAGTGAAGTGTCTTTTCAAAATGTTTGTCCTTTATTGGGTTCTTTATTTCTTATTGTTTCTTATTGTTATTGTTTTAAAAGTTCTTTTAGATTTTGAATAATAGTCACTTGTCAGATACATACTTTGCAAATAATTTCTCCAACTTGTAGCTTGACTTCTCATTCTCTTGACAGTGTCTTTCAAAAAGCAAGAAGTTTATAATGCTATGAAGTCCAGCTTATTAATGATTTATTTCATGGATCATGCCATTGGTGTTTTCATCTAATAAATCATCATATCATACTTAAAACCATCTAGATTTTCTCCTTTGTTATCTTTTAGAAGTTTTATAGCTTTGCATTTTACATTTAGGTTTGTGATCCATTTTGAGTTAATTTTTGTGAAATTTGTAAGGTCTGTGTCTACATTTTTTTTCTTTTTGTATGTGGATGTTTAGTCATTCAGCACAATTTGTTGAAAAGACTATTATCTCCATTGTATTGCCTTTGCTCCTTTGTCAAAGATCTGTTTACTGTATTTATGTGAGTCTATTTCTGGGCTCTCTATTCTGTTTCATTGACCCATTTATCTTTTATTTTTTCACCAATACCACATTGTCTTGATTACTGTAGCTTTAGAGTAAGTCTTGAAGTCAGATAGCATCTGTCTTCTGACCCTGTCCTTCTCCTTCAGGATTGTGTTGGTTATTCTGGGTCTTTCCCCTCTCCTTATAAACATTAGAATCAATTTGTACATAGTCGCAAAATAACTTGCTGGGATTTTGACTGGAATTGCATTGAATCTACAGATAAATTTGGCAAGAACTGCCATCTTGACCTTATTCACTCTTCTTATCCATGAACATGGAGTATTTCTCCATTTATCTGTTTTTTTCCTTGATTTCTTTTATCAGAGTTTTTGTAGTTTTCCATATAAGGCTTATATAGATTACATATATATAGGCTGACCAGATGTACCATTTTAAACAGGAAAGAAACAACAGTACTGTCCTGTTTCAAATGATACGTATAATCAGTCTAGTCTCATTAGGCTAAATTCAAGGTGTCAGTAGGCTGACCACATGTACCATTTGAAATGGGACAGTAATGTTGTTTTCTGTCCCATTTAAAATGGAACATCTTGTCAGCCTATAGATTTTCTTAGATTTATGCCTCAGTATATCATTTTAGGGGACTTTGCACAGTTTTAATTGAGTTGTTTGCCTGTGTGTGTGTGTGTGTGTGTGTGTGTGTGTGTGTGTAGAGCTGTAAGAGTCTGTTATATGTTCTGACTGTATATCTGTTACAAGATACATGATTTCCAAATATTTTCTTCCATTCTTTGAGTTGTCTTTTCTTTTTCTTGATAATGTCCTCCCTATCAAGTACAAAAGTTTTTCATTTTGATGAAGTCAAATTTATCTATTTGTTGTTGTTGTTTATGCTTTTAGTACGAACACCATTGTTTTTTATGGTTACATAATATTCCCTATCACTGTACTTTTCTACTTTTTATTCTTGAAACAATTTCAAACTTACAGAAAATTCACAAAAATAGTACAAAGAACTCTCATATATCCTTTGCCAGAATGTTCTACTACAAAAGGATCTGAAAGAGGATATTGCCTTTTACCCAGTTGACATGTTTCTTTGTTCTCTTTCAATCTGAAGCAGTGACCTTGACAGTTTTGAGATTACGGGCCAGTCACTTTGTAGGAATGTCTCTCCAGTAGGGTTTGTTGCTGTTTCCTTATGGGTACACTGAGATTACATGCTGTAGGCCAGAATGTCACAAGAGTGATGCTGAGTGGCACATGGTGTTGATTTGCCACTTCAATGTTTTTCACTTCTATCATTTCTTTTGTACTAATTGGTTGGCATTCCACTGTAAAAGGAGTTTTTCTTCCCATTTACTCACTGAGTAATATAAATGTGCACTCATGGATTCCTAGTATATTCAGTGGGTCATAATTGGTTACTATCAGTATCAGTAGTTATTTTGATGCTTATCATCCCAGATTTGTCCAGTGAGAGCCTCTTCAAGCTGCTTTTTTTGACCATTGACACATCCTCATAACTGAATGCTTTCTAACTTACTAGAACAAAATAGTCCAGACTCGATTTATACTTTCTCAGCCCAAGACTTGGAATCACTCATTTCTCCAAGAAGTTCTGGTTTGTGTTTGCTTTTTTGTTGGTGGTGGAGAATAATTTAGAAGCCAAGATACGGGTGCTATGTGTGACTAGTTGCTGTTTGGGTGCTACTAGCCAAGGCCCTCTCAATGAAAGGGCTGGGAAATACACATATGTATATCTGTATATATACACAAATATATATGCACATATGTAATTACATATATATGCAAATTCATATCTGTATTTCTATATCTAGACATATTGCAAACCAAGTGTCCACAACAGTCCTGCAATACTAATCTAATATCATAGGATTTATCATAGTTTTTTCTCCATTATAAATGTATACCTCCCTTCTCTGACAATGGGAACATATGGCTCTTGTTACCCTCGATGTAGTTCTCTGTTCAGTCTTCTGCCAAACTGTTGTCCCAGCCCGTAGCTGTTTTTAAGCAGGCCTCAATTCCTACTGAACCACCCTCACTCAGATGGTCTCCTCTCATCTTTCAACTGCTTTTCTACAAAAAAGGAAAGAAAGAGAGAGAGAGAGAGAGAGAGAGAGAGAGAGAGAGAAAAGCAGACTTTTATAAAGAATTGAATGCAATTGTCTCTGTGAAGGGAGCAGGGTAAAATGGGCCAGTCACACCCATTGTCCTTGAATACTATTTCCACCAATTTCTTTTAAGTGCCAAGATGATTATTTTGCTTTCAAATCACTCAGTTGTTTCACGATGAATTTATTGTCAACGGTAATCCCTCAATATTTTCATGTATCGGACTGCTAAACTGTATACCTGTCCCAAAAGTCACCCACATTCTCTACCTCTAAGGTGGAATTCTTATACAAAATAATTATACTATTTTGATTGCACCAGCTGAAATCATTCAGATCTTAATTTTTTTCTTCAGTGTGTTTAATATCGTTTATTTAATTCAGATTTGTGTAATTGACAAATTTTGTGTGTGTGTGGGTGTGTGTGTGTATAATTGATGGTTCCCAACCTTTTTCCACCTGTGTACCCCTTTTAAACACATTTCTATAAATTGTACCCCATGTTTTTAAAGCAGCTATTTTTAAAACAGCCATTTTAAAATACTGACACTTTTGTTCAGTGCCTATCTATGTTAATGTAAAATAGTGTACATGAGGTAATAGGAAAGAAAAATGACTACACTAAAAGTACAAACCACAGTTTTATAATATTCATAACAGTTAAATATTGATAATGATGATCAAATATTTAAACATTAAATTAAAAAAGCTACTTGAAAAGAATCATCGTTAAAGACAACACACTTACTTTCACTCAGTCAATAATTAAACTGATCAATCTGGCTATGGATATATTTATATGTTTGGGGAAGTTCTAGAAACATTGCAAATGGATTGTTCTAAAACTGTTCGTGATGATTGGTAGAAGAGCAGTTTGGGGGAAGGGTTCATAGCCACGCCCTCACCAATCATTCCCTAATGTGATCTAATTGTGAACTGTCTCCATTAACGGTGATTCAAACTTAACTTTTATTGTTTCATAACAGAAGTTTTGCATATTTTTACTTTTCTTGTTTTCTCATCATTACTGATTATTTTTTACATACCCTTGAAAGGCCGAGCATGTACTGGTGCAGGCATAACACCACTTGGGAACCGATGAGATACTTGTGTGTGTGTGTGTGTGTGTGTGTGTGTGTGTGTGTGCACATAACACCACTTGGGAACCAATGAGATAATGGGTGTGTGTGTGCATGCGCACATGTGTGTGTATCCTTATCCAAATCGTTGATGAGATTGAATGAGGTTAGAGCCTGGGGCTTACCACTTGAGACTTTCATCAATGTCAGAAACTGTTAAAGGGCAGTGAGGGGCTATGTTCACTTTGGGTGAATCAGAATCTCTAGGGATTTTCCCACAATGCACACTCCCCCTGTGATCCTGACATGCTTCACCCCATGCAGGAGATGCCCATCCATCTCTTCCTTTGCCTTTCCATGCTGAGTTGAATCTCATTGCTCTAATAATCGAACATTATTAATATTAAACACACCATATGTCTTAGGTCTATGGGAGTAAAGAGATTGAGAATTACCACTCTTTATTAAATCAGGACTCTTTATTTATAGAATATTCAAAGTAACAGAAAATTATTAAAATGTGTGTGTTTGTCTATGTGGCAAACATTCATTTATTCATTTAACAAATATCTGTTGAGTATCCACTATACTTTTGTTGGTGCTAGAGATACAACAGTGAACAAGACAAAGTCTTTGTTCTCATGGAGCTTATATTCTTGAGTGAAATGTTTTCCTCATTGGTTTTCCTGATTCATTATTCTTGGCTTAGAGGAAAATTTAATTCATCGAGTGTGAATTTTATTAAGTCACTTGTAATCCTAAAGGACACTTCAGATTTTCCAAAGATACATACTCAGATTTGTTTTTTCAAAGAGAGGACTTTAGACTCTTTGCTTTCTCACTGGAAGCGAAAAATAAGGGTTTGGATGTGTGAGGAAACTTGAAGATTACTTATCACTCCCAATAGAAACAAAAACAAAAATATTAAATATGTCTTTAAGTCATTGCTAAGTGCAAATCACTGTTCTCTGTAGTTTGTATGTATAAATTAATGTATCCTTGTAACACCTGATGAGACAGGTACAGCTTTGTCTTTAATTTAAAAATACTTTTTAATTACAGTTGATACTCAATATTATGTTATTATAGTTTCAAGTATACAGCATAGTGGTTAGACATTTATATAACTTAAGGAGCGACCCCTCTGAGAAGTCTAGTACTCGCTTGGCACTATACATAGCTATTACAATATTACTGACTATATTCCTTAAGCTATACTTTACAACCCCATGATTATTGTGTAACTGACAATTTGTAATTCCTAATCCCATCCCCCTTTTCACCCATTCCCCCAACCCCTCTCCCATCTGGCAACTATCAATTTGTTCTCTATCTATGAGTCTTTTTCTGCTTTGTTTGTTTGTTTATTTTGGTTTTTAACGGTACAATTATTATTTTCAGGTTGTAGATGAGGAAACCGAGGCACAGATAGATTGCCTAGTCCTGGTGAGTTCGAGACCTTGGAGTCTTTCATGTGTAAAAAAATGCAGTCATTTTTCAGTGACCACGCAGGGTGAGTGAGGCCTTCCTCCTCAGGGCTCCTCCAGCACTTTTTTTTTACAAGTCCCTGAATAATGCTTGTCAGATAATATTTGCAGATTACCTGATGGATGGGACTAGCAACTTCCCTTACTATCTGGCATGGAGTGTGCTTTTAATAAATGCTTGATTGTTGACAGGGAATTTAGGCTTAGAGAATGTAGCTTTCCTGAGGTCAAAGTGATGGTTTGTAAAAAAATTCAGACTAAAATTCCAGTTTTCTCGGTATCAGTTAAGTAACTATTTTTTTTCCTGCATGAAGCTGGCACACCAGTGCCACATTTATTAATAGAAAAGTACCTTGCAGCCTATCTAAATTGCAGGCTATTACTTATAGATCGGTTATAATGTCATGTGAGAAAGATGCATGTTGCTTTACACAGCAGTCCATCCTTTACGAAAACAGAAATAAGCTGGACTTTAAATGAAAATAAGCTGAAGCAGGCCAGATTCTGGTCTGAAAGTGGAGACTACCATGTATATTATTCTGGGTGCACAATATTTCATTCCACGTCATGGAAATGGAAAAGAGGGATGAAACACTTCTGAAAGTATTTGAAGTTCATTTGTTTTATTTACTTTTTCTTGGCAGTACTTGGAGTGGGGTAGAAAGGGATCGCCGAAGCAGGGAATGGAGTGAATGATCCTATGGCACATTTCTTGGTTGCTCTCAACTACTCTAGAGACTTCCCTTGTTGGGCAGAAAAAATCAGGATGACTGAGGGTATTTCTAATAGCTAAACAAAGCTCGGTGTCAATGTCCTCCAGGCAAGACCACCAAGAATACACCATTTAAACAAGTTGGGTTTATTGCTTATTGCAACAAGAACACACACGGTGGAGACGGTGGGGCTTGGCAGTTAAGAGGATATTAGAAAGAACTTCTCACAGGGTTTGGACTTGTCTAAAGTGATTTGGGGAGGTTTCAGGGAAGGAGTGCTTTGCTCTACATAGCATGCAGTTAGAAAGCAAGAGCAATTCTTCACTTGGGTATATTAACAAATCTTATCTGTAAGGTAGGAGGAATGAAGACAGGCTATGACTACAACTGGTTAAAAAAATTTAAAAAGCCCAATAGTCATTCATATTAGCCAGGATAGGAGAAGGTTTGATCATTTGTGTAGTTTGGACGTGTTCACATTTTGCCTCTGTTGAGAAACGATTGCAGATCTTCCTTTTGTCTTGTTTCATTATGTGAGTTTATATTCAATAGGAGAACACCAACACCAAGCTGATCATGCCTGTCATGGCAGGTCATAGCTATCAGGGCCACTTTTCTCTTTCTCACTACAGAATTATTGTCACTGTGATAGATAAACCCTCCCTCACCTTGGCAACCACACAGAGTAACCAGCCCATCAATAATCCCTCTTGATTTTAGCACGATGCATCCCTATCATCAGTCATTTGGCAGAAAAAGAAAAACCCTGCCTGTCTCTGATTTCTCCTTTTCTTTTTTCACTTGTTAGGGTGTGTCATGACCAAAATAGTCTGGTCTGCCTTCACAGTGGCCCACGTTCAACCTGCCGCAGGGAAAGCCCCTGTTAACATGTTGGATCTTACTTGGTTTCAGAGTGTCTGGAGTGTGTGAAGTCGTACAGTTAAAATGTTGGTAGAATGACATGTACAAGAACAGCCACAGGGCAGCTGAGCTGATCTGTGCTTTCTTCACAGGAGCAAACTGCACAAGGGGCTGTAATATGGGAATTGTCTGTTAAACTAAAACTCATGAACTATTTGGTTTGCCCAAAAGTAAAAAAATAATCACAAAAACAAAACAAAAAGGGGATGGTTTGCATTGTGTTTTTAATGTTTTTTGACTGTCCATGGAGAGGAAAATGTGTATGTAAATAAGTCTTTTGTGGTCCATAGTGTGGAAATACTCATAGACAGATAAATATGATGTTACAAGCCTTTCAATGTGATTGTATTATTTTTTTAAATCTGTAAATAAAGGCAAAATGTTTTGGGGTATCAGGAGTATTAGTGTGCAGATGCCACTTGGTCGACCCCAGGTGTGATCACAGATCCACAAGTGCTGTGGAGAGCTAGGTCCCCCCACAGGGGGTTGGATGACTTGAAAAGCCTCAAGAGTGCCTGTGAGGATTGGTGTGGGTTGGTAGAAGGAGCACCGATCTATCAGGGCTATTCAAATTTGCCAGGTATCAGTCACATTCCTCCAGGGGTTGACAAGGTGACAGACTGCTCTGATAAATTATTTTGTGCCAAGGTGCTAATGCCTGATAATTCTCTGGTTACTCTCAGGTAATATCTACATTTAAATGAGGCCCAGTTCTTTAGTCTGGAGGTCACAGTCCACCCTCTTTGCCCCGGTGTTTCTCCCTGTTCCTGCCTTCCATGCCATTGGCAGGGCCCCCGAGTGGGTGCCTTTGCTTGACGATCTCAAATTCTTCTATCAAAGATCAATCGAAACTAATAGCAACCAATGTCGCTTACTCTGTTCTGAGACAGTGATTCTCGAAGAGTAGTTCAGGACCAGAGGCACTGGCACCACCCTGGGAAAATTGTTAACGATGTAAATTCTTAGGCCCACCCCAAGTCTATTGACTCAGAAACTTGGAGTGGGACTCACAATCCTATGTTTTAACAAGACTTCCAGGGGATTCTGATGTTTACTAAAGCTCAAGACCACTATTCTAAGCACTTTACCTACATCAGCACATTTCATTTTCACAACACTCTAAGGTAGGTACTAATATTACCTCCATTTCACAGATGAGAAATGAGACACAGAAAGTTTAAACAATGTGACAAAAGTACCTAAGCTAGTAAACAGTAGAGCTGGGCTTGGAATCCAGGCAGTCTGGTTCAAGAATGCGGATGTTACCTTAGCTAGATGACATACGTGAGCTGTATTACATACCTCGGCTACGTTACCTTTCGAATCAGTGCTTCTGTGAAGCATTCTGCGACTCCAGTCTCCCAAATCTCACCAGACAGTATCAATAGCTCCCACATCATTGTCTTCTCTTATGATGCTTGCACCTTTCCTGATGTTCTATCACCAGTACCTTATACCTACATGGCAGTGAGCAAACTTTGGTATATGATGAAAAAATGAAAAATTGAATGAATTGATCAGTGAATCAATAAATGTCTTGACTCAAAAATAACTTGACAAACAAACAAACAAAAAACCACCTTCTAGAATTCTATCCTTTACCTACTTAACCAAAGTCTCTAGGAACATTGCTTAGGGGTGTGTGTTCTAAAAGGTGAAACCAAAAACAAGAATTGGGTTTAAAAAGAAGTTGTGCCTAACACACAGCTAGTTTAATAAGACCAAATGGACCCTTAATATCCTACCCTAATGGAGTTGTTAACCCTGTAGCCAACACTTTCTGGAAGAAAGCTGGACACCCTTCAAATTTAGGCACATTATAAGATATTCCTTGTGTAAGGTCAGTATAAGAAGCACTTGCAGTTGGTGCCACTGAGCTGTTTATGGGAAATTTTTTTATTCCTGGAACAGACAGTCCCCAGCATATATGTAAATGGGTCATATTCCAAAAATGCATTTGTAAGTTGAGTTGTTTGGAACTCAGAAAACACATTCCCACGAAAGTAATATTAGAAAAAAGGGTTCCATTCCTCTGCCAAAACACAAAACCTGATTTAGAACACTATCTCTGAAATAGCAGTTCAAATGGGCTACACAGACATCCATGGGAAATGTGACCGGGACTCACCCAACTTGGAACTGGGAATTATGGGAGCACAGTGACTTCTGGATAAGACTGGGCTGTGACAGCATCATAGACATGCCTTGGTTTTCCTCCCTCCCTCAACACACACACACACACACACACACACACACACACACGAGAAAGAGAGAGAGAGAGAGAGAGAGAGAAACAATTTGGTGGCTACTGGTCACATGATAAAAAGATGAAATTATCACTCAAGAAATACTGCTTGGGATGCCATGAAACCTTTATTCCCTTTGCCTGTGCAGTCAGGATCTGCCCCAGACCCTAGCTCAGAGTTCTCCAGATCAGGTATGGACCATCAGCCATGCTTATACACTTACCTCTGATAACCTCTGTCCTGAGTTTTGGAAATATTACACAACCAATAGTTCCAACTTCAGGGCAACCACCTTATCTTGTCTACCTAGAATAAAGTTTTGGGGAAATTTTTGGGATAAGAGCCACAAACAAAATTGCTGTTAAAAAGTGGAAAAGAGAATTAAATTTCTAGTTTTCCCTTGGCTATTAATGAATTAGCAGTGTGACATCAAGCTAGGTTCTCTGGGCCTCAGTTTCCCGATTCGTAAAATACTGGGGAAGGGCAATGGTTTATAAGATCTGCAAGTTCTTCCTAGATCTAATTTTCTGGAATTCACTGAAAATAGTCCCCCCTGCTTCCTTGTGAAAAGATTTGCAAGTGTCCCAACTGTTCCCCTACCATCTCCATATGTGGCATTAAAATACTGAAAACTCATCTCATCTGAGGCCCAAAGATGCACTAAGAAGGAACAAGGTTAATAAGTTACAGTTTTGTTTCATTCTTATTAGATTAAATTAAATTCATTGCACTTAATTCCTACTTGTCCACAGCCAAACTTCTTCTGGGAAATAGCTCAGTGAATTTAAGCTCTATACTCAATGAGACATTGAGACATTTCTCGTCACACAGCAAATCAAGGGTCAAAATAGTAAAATAATAATGATGATGATAATACTATGTAATAATTTATCAGAATTTTGACAAGGAAAGCAAAAAAGAAAAAAGAAAAAAATAATTTAAGGGAATTTGAAGTTATTTCAGAAAAAAATAAACTTTTAAAAGGAATCAACACAATCTTAACATGTGCCATCATAGACTTGAATTTAACTCAGAGCAAAATATATTGTTTCTTTTATATAACCCCTTTCTCCAACAGTAAAATTATCTAGAGGAAAAGAAGTAAGGAAATGTGGTTATTAATAACCAATAATGGTTTGGGATTGGTGACATCTGATGGACTGTAAGCCTAGGTACTCCATTTCAGGTGTTAGGATAGTATGTCCCTATCTGCTGGGGTTGTACCTGGAGTTGGCATTAGGAACCTCAAAAAGATCCAGTTAGCTTCCACTACCATGTATCTTTAAAGAGATTCAGTTCTCTGACTAGGCTAAGAACAGAAACTTTCACTTTCACTCCCTTAGAAAAAAGGAAGCCAAATTAAAACAAAAGCAAAAACTATCCCAAATAATACACAACAAAAATTCCTCCCCAACATCTTCCTAGCCAGCTGTATAAAAATACTGGGGAATTGTTTGGGGTAGAGCCAAAAGGAAATTCTGGTTCTAGAACCTATGGAATTTCAGGTCTCAGAACCAATATTTAATCTAAATAATTTTGTAAAGACCTTCTACTTACTGTGTGTCAGACACTATACTGAGTGATTTATATGCATTTTTAAAATGAAACCCTTAAAACAACCTAGTGAAGAGTGTGTTGTTTCCACTTTGTTTAGTAAGCACTTATATTCCCATCCATAGAAGGAAAATTCAGTAGAGGATAGGCAAATGGTCCAGAAAAAAGACAGGACTGTGTGTACCCCAAATCCAGTCCTGCACACAGCCCAATGTACCTGTAAGAGCCTCAGATTTTAATCATGTGAGATAGAGGAAGTTACTAAGATTCCTCTTTCTTAAAATGGGAAAGCTCACCTTTTAGGCTTGTTATAGGTTTCCAAAGAAACCCTACACATAACAAACTTAGAACTGCACTTGCCAGGGCATAATATTCAATGATTGATGAATAGTACTTTTACCTAGTCCAGCAATGATTTGTGTTCTGACATATCAAAAGCCTGCCTACATCTGGGCAGATTACAAGGATCATATACAGCCCAAAGACAAAATCAGGACTAAAAACAATTCATTTTTATTCCCTAAGAATAGGCCTTGATTGTCAAAGCAGCAGCACCACCTGGGATTTTGTTAGAAATTCAGAGGGTCAGGTTCCACCCCAGACCTTCTGAACCAGATTATATATTTTAACAAGCTCGCTGGGTGATTTGCACACACAGTGAATTTGAGAAGCTCTACTCTCAGGCAAAGACAGTAACAATACTCTTTGATCTTCCCATAGTGCATGCCCAGAGACTTCTTTGCTCCCTTAGTTCAGAAGGGTAGAACCTGCAGTGTACACGATGTGCCGGACCGCTGGCCTCCTCTCTGCCTTTCTCATTTTGGTCTCATTAATTCAGAATGTCCATCTGATAATCTACCTAGGGACAAGCATTGTTCAAGACTCAACTCCAGCATCAAGGATACTCCTGCTATCTGCCCTCCTCCTATTGAAAAAGGGAATTCATCACTTCCACCTTTGTTTCCCCATTGAAGATCAAACCAATGTTGTTCAATATCTTTAATTGTAATTCACAGTAACACACACACATGTGCATGCACACACACACACACACACACACACACACACACACCCTGTGTATTACTGAAATGAAAGTTAAGTGAAAAATACTTTTACTGACTATGAGCAATGGTCTCAGATATTTTTCAACATTACTCTGTTCTATTTCATGTATTAGCATGCTCTGTGGGTCATAAGTGACAATTTGCAAAAACCCTGTACATAGCTATGTCTTCTAGAGGAACTACCACACTAGATTGGTGATTTAGTTTCATGTCTATCACCTCTTCCAGATGAAGAGAACACAATCTCTGACTGGCACATGTAGGGACACAGCATTGTTGAATAACAATGAATGAGTGAATGGAGCTTGTTATGATAGGCTTGTTTTCACAGGCTGCCGCCACTCCATCTCTTAACTCAATGCATAATTACTAGGAAAAATATATGAAGGCCTTATTGTATAATAATTTATCAACCTCTAGCCACAACTATAAACCTATACAAATGAATTTCTGTGCTCCCATCAGGAATTTTCAAATGAAAAATGGTCCTACAGACTATTGTGTTGAATAATTTGAGGAAAATTATGAGTTTAAAGAATAGCTTTGTTCTGCATATTTTTGGATTTTTTGCTGTTGCTGTTCATGCTCATATCTTATTAGCCTGCCCACTGTAAATTAAATGGAGCTTGAGTTGCTGTAACTGAGACACATTTAGAACATCCTGTGTCAGGAAGACGCCAGTCTGCCATTTGAACCTCTCCATGGTACTGTGCCAGTTCACCTCCACTTTTTCTTTCAACACCGCTGCTCTTCCAGAATGAGATCCCTTTGGGCAGAGGTTTATCATGGGGAAAAATGATGACCAACCACATTCATTTATCATTTATATCCCAGGCTTGGACATGACACTCTAGAGTACATAAGACAGGATGGGAATTGGAGAGTCGGTGTCGGGACCTTCACCTCTGCTTTTGCAAATTACATGCCCCCTGCATGCTACCCTTCTCTCATTCATAAGGAGTGGATGAAAAGCTTGAAGGCCTGGAAAATAAATCTGAAAGGAATAACAGTATGTTTAGTCTTACCTTTCACTACAGAACAATAATAAAACAAGCCACCTGGTAATTCTTTCACAACTTTGCAGCTTATTCTCAAACATTGCATTTTTATATAGAGTAGACTCACAGTTCACCGGCACCCATGGGGATTGGTAGGTGCCAGATAAATGTCAGTAGACTCTCCATTAACCAGAACTCAAGCAACTGGCACTTTCAAGCAACCAGCAAAACCTTAAGCAACTACCAAAAATGTCTTGCCAGTTGCTTGAGAGTTTGCTGGTTGCTTGAGTTCCAGTTAATGAAAAGTCTATGGTATTTAACATTTGAGAATCTGACTGCCTGGTTTTTAATCATGGCTCTTAGTAGTTAAGTGGCATTAATATCCTCTGTCTTAGTTTTCTACCCATGAAATGGAGATAACAATAGTACCTATCTTATAGATTTTACGTGAGGAAAAAATGAGATGGTACATATAAACCAGTTAGGCTTGTGACTAGCACATAGTAAGAGTTTAATCAATGCCAACTATTTTTAAGAGTATTATTATACACAGAAACTGTATGTACATATTTCTTTTCTACCACATTTAGATAACTAAAGTAGTAAAAAATTTTAAAGTTAAGTGCTACATGTATGAAGTGCAATGTATTATCCTGGATTGGATCTTGAAACAGAAAAAAATATTACTGGAAAAACTGGTGATACCTGAATAAAGTCTGCAGTTTTGTTCATTTAGTACCAAAGCTAATGTCTTAGTTTTAACAAATGTACTAAGGTTATGTAAAAATGTTAACACTAGGAAAACTGAGTGAAGAGTGTACAAGAACTTTCTGTACTATCTTTGCAACTTTTCAGTAAATCTAAAATTATCCCAAAATATAAAGTTTATTTTTAAAAATGCCACACATAGTTGTTGAGTGTATAGTAACTACGAAGTTGTGCTAGGCACCACGGAAAATCAAGAGATAAGGAAAATATGTCTGTCTTCCAAGAGCTTACGGTCTCATTCTGAGAATAGGACAGCAATGAGCTTCCTATAAACTGGCCAGAATATAATAAATGTCTTAATGGAAGTGGAAATAAACTTTTGCCAGCCTGATATTAAAGACCAGTTTCATAAAGACCCTTGTTCTCCATGATTAAATCCACTGGTTAATTAATTAACATAACCACAATTCCTGCCTCCTCAAGTGGTTACTCTGGTTGGTTGGTATTAAAGTGGTGGAATTACTTCCATGTTGGAGGTCCTATCTGATTCTTGACTAGTGCAGATATAAGCTTTATTAATTTATTAATTGTTTATGGGTTGTGGAGTGCAAAAAAAGTGCATGGACCTTATAATCAAGCAAAACTGAGATCAAATCTAGTTCTTTAGCAACTTAGTCAAGTTCATAGAGCCTCATTTTGCCATTGCAAAGGAGGGGATAGAGTATTGAACTTGTTGGCTATTAAAACCATCAAATAATCAAAAGAGATAATGTTATAAGGACCCCTAGCCTGCAATAGGCAGTTTTTTATTATTATTGCTATCATTAAAACTTATTTTTCAGGCATGCGCCCTGGCAACCATCTTCAAGTATGTATTGAATTGTTAACTATTCATTTCACATGTCTAAGACCTTACTTTGGAGGGTCCAGGACTGTTTTACCAAATGGAGAGGGTGGCAGACTCCACTGGGGGACGCTCCCATAGATTAAGTGTTGATTGCATAGGCTTTAGAGCCAATTGGCCTGAATTTAAATCCTGGCCTTTCTAATTACCAGCTTGCTACCTGTGTGCTGTTGGGAAATTGATTTAATCTCTCAATGCCTCTGCTTTTCTGTCTGTAAGCTGTGATCATAGAATCTACCTCATGGAGATACCTTATGAGGAATTCACACAGGTACAGTCTCTAGAACAGTCCTTGCACATAGCTAGCACTTAATAAATAATAACTGTTACTATTAAATATTACTACTCAACATCCATTTCTTCTTTTTCCTAGATGTTCAATGTCCTGTTTTGTTCACATTTGGGCATGCAAAGTGCTGAGGGAGAAAGGGCTCTTTCCTCTAGCCCCAGGACATGAACCATAATTGGTATAAACCAATCAACTAACCCCACCTGTTTCTGTTTAGCTCTGGTATGTGCCTAAAGTCTGGTCAATGAAACCTAAGGGGAAATCCGCTGGTAGCTTCTAGGGAATGGTTTTTGCTTCCTGTGTTGAATGCTGTCATGATAGGATCTGATGGCAGCAATCACATGGCCATGGAAGGAACCAGGAGAACCACAGAGAGGCTCCCTCAGAGCCCAGACATCAATGAGCTACTAAACCACCTACTTTGGAAATCTTGTGGGATATTAATAATATGTGTCCTGACTATTTAAGCTACTTTTAGTCAAGTGTTCTTCACTTGCAGCCAAAAGCAACCTAACTCATACTGGAGGTCACAGAGAGTAAGAGGCAGATATCATTATTCCCAGTATTATGTATAAGGAAACCAACTTTCAGAGAGATTAATTCCCCACAGGGTTACATAGCTGCTAGTAAAGAGCCCAGAGTGAGAAGGGAGTGAATAAAAAATGTGTATCTCTTTACATTGAACTTTTTTGAGGTTCATTAATATATTCAAAAAGTATTTACTGGGCCTTCAGGACACCCTCATAGACCCTGTTGCATTTTCTAGCTTCATGGCTGGGTGGAGCTCTTAGTGGGCAGAGCAGAGTGAGGACACGTCCAGACGCTGCCCCTGCAATGTATGTACGTCTAAGCCTTCATAATACGTTCAGGGAAAGGTCTGCCACTGGATAACTGAGGGACAAGTCTCTGATAAGATAGAATATTTCCCAGAGGTCTGAGTTGATAGGGTTGTTTCCCACATATTTGAAAGACCACATAGTTCACGGTTGTTTAGTAATTCATTATTAAAACTAATATCAGTCTGATGAGATACTTGATTTGATGCCAATGTATCTTTGGAACATAAAAACACAGCATCAGATAGGAAAGAACCAGAGTCACCAAGTGTAAGCTCTTCGCTTCCTATTTCAGTTTGGAGCACTTCCCTGTATCTCTGTCTTTAAGAATAACTCAGGTCTTCCAGCCTACTAATAGCATTTCATATTATTCATTTAATCATTATTTTATTTATTCATTTATTCAATGAATATTTTAAAGCAGCTATTATTTCCTAATCAAGTTGAGAACAGTTGATATAAGCATCCACTGATGATTAAAACCAAGCATAATGGCATCACAACAGCTATGATTTCTTGAGGTATTTTATGTTATTATTAATCATCTATACTATTTTTCAGGGTAAATACCATTGTTTCCAAAATTGTGATTGAGGAAACCAAGTTTCAGAGAAGTCAGATCAATTTTTCACAGAGTTATAAAGCTAGTGAAGTGTAAATTGGGGTTTGAACTAGGGTCATTCAAACTCCAAAGGTTGAACTTGTCCACAGCTTGAAAATGGTGAATACAGTCAAGAGTAGGGGTGTGGGGGACCCAATCTTGGAAATCTGGGGTTGGAGTGAGACGTATGAAAAGGGGGTGAAGCTCAGGCAGGGATATAAGTCAGTACGGCTCTGTGGTGGATACAAGAAATATGTGCAGAGGTTGGAAAAGAAGTGAGTCTGAGAGGAGTAAAGGAACAGTGAGAGGAAAATTCCTGAGGAGTGTTAAGCTAAGGCAGATATCTAGAGTTAACTTAGCTGATCACAATCATTGTTGGTTGTCATATAGAGAGAATGAGCCTTTTTTCTTTTTTTTTCTGAGAGAGAGCGATAAGAAAGAATAGGTGAAAGGATAGATCAAAGAGGCCATATTACTAGCAGCTCAAGGAGCCAAGAGGGTTCTAACAAACACATGAATTCTTGGGCCAGCATAAATTAGTTGCCAACACTTAATAAGCAGATTTCTCATAAAATTCTGCATTTTCAGTGTCTCTTAAAAAAAAAAATCAGAATATCTGGTTCTGGATTTTTAGAGCACCCACTTCCGGAAGTAATCGGTAATCTGAGCTGAATAAGGGCCGCCATCTTTAGCCAGTAATAACACCGTCCATGCCCTACTGTTTCACTCCCACAAATTTACAGTAAATTTACAGTATCTGCCTGGGCAGTGTTTGCATTTTAGTTTGCTACCCTTAATCATCACCAAAGTATTAGCTGTGGATATCTCTGGATAGTGAGATGGTTGCTGACTGTTTTGTTTTGTTTTTTTTGGATTCAGCAAATTAACTAACTGCAGTTTCTAAATTTGCTCCAATTATTATGTATTGCTTTTATGATAAAAAAATGTGAACATTATTCTTATAACTTTCAATTCCACAAATATTGAAGGAGGAACTGTGGCTTGGCAGGAGCCCTTATGAAAAGATGCAGGGGTTTTATTGAAATCAGGCTCAATGTGAGCCAAAATCATGACACAGTAGCAAGAAAACAAAGCAAAACAAAACAAAATCTTTACCAACCATTGGAAACCATGGCCTCTTAGGACTCTGCATGGGTCAAGCCTTATGGAGCATAAGCCACATTTATGGGAGAAAATAATAAACTAGAGTTTGTTGCTGGGAAACCAAGATAGAAGGTGTAGAGAAGTTTGGGAAAAAATGGACATTTTTAGCTTGGGCTTCTTTACAAAAACTAATGCGACATGTGACAGTTATCTTCAGGATTTGATGAAATGGGGTCAAGGCAGTGTCCACTTATGCAATACTGATGTAGGAGGCAGGGAAAGCACCAGTGAGAGAAATAGGAAAGGGATTCCACTTTGATAAAAGAAAAAAGAAGGATTCTAAAATATGAACTTATGCAGCGATGCACTGCCTCATGAATTGGAAAGCTCTACTTCATGAGAAATCTTCTGGGAGAAACTGTATGGCAGCCTATTTCAAGTGGAAGTTTGCACCAGACAACCTCAGTGCACCTTCCAGATCTGGAGGTTCTTTCTTCTTTGAATAAGGTCAAGACCATTTCATAACCATCCACATGCAGAGCACTTGGAATGTCAGGAATAGTTGATTACATGAATCAAGAATGCCAAGGGCTAATTTGCCTCAGTTTCCCCAAATTAATCTTCCTTTATGAGGCAGGACACAAATTATTTTCCCCAAATTGAAATATGCACACAGTAAATCTTCCATATCTGCGTTGAAATATGGAAATACCCTCAACATACCTACTGGGGAAGGGCTCAGAGAGCTCCACTCTGTTAAATTAGAGGTTATAGTGTTAATACTGGCAGGAAAACAATGATCCCTAGGAGTAGACAGCACTGGGCATTTACATCAGTGGTCAGAATTCTGATTTCATTTTCTTATTTAAGCTTAAACTTGGAGTCTTGTAATTTCAAGATGCTGGTCCCTGTAGCCAAGTAGCCTGTCCTCACTTGAGCACAGAACTCAAGATTCCCCCAAAGGATAAACAATGTATTTTCCTTCAGATGGAAGAAAATGGATCATATCTGAGAGGTTCCTGCTAACACTCCTTCTAGTCTAAGCAATTTTTCTGGTGAAGCACTGAACAAATAAAAGTGTTATGAACCTCAGAGATGAGTGGTGACATGGGGAGGATTCACCCCAGGGACAAACACCTGAAGCTACAGCGTGAAGTTATCTGGGAGCCAGCTGCTAGGGGAAAGCACTCAGTTAAGTTTTCAATGGAGCAGCACCTTACCTAGAGGTCTCTGGCTACTCGTGCTCCTCATACATGTAAAAGGTGGGTAAAGGAGTAGATAGGACCTTTCCAATTAGTTAGCTCTGGCTTCAGAAATTGACACAGCTGCAGAGCTTGCTTAGTTATGCTCCCTCTTTCCTTCACCCATTCCTGTCCTTCTCTTCCTGGTTCTGCAATACTGGTTGGTTCCTGGTTCCCAGTGGGAGGTATCACAGGAAGATCGGGGTGCACAAGGGATAAATGGAGGACTTCTATCCCCATTCCAGGCTCCCTCTCCACTTTGCATTTTGGGCAGTGATGATGTCCCTCCATTACTGCTGCTCCTCTGAGTTGTTGGCCTATCCTCTTGGGTTGTAGCTCATGCCCTTTAGATCTCAACATGGGCTGCTGGGCCTATGAGGGGGGACCCCAAAAAACCTGGGAAGAATATGGTTATTAAAGCTAATTCTGGAGTTAGATACACAAAGAAGATATTTAGAGGCCAAGAGTGATAAGGGGATCTCTGAGACAAAGAGTTCAGAGTGGGTGAGGGGAAGAAAACCTTCTTTTGAGTTAAGGGCACAGAGCGTAGCATCATTAAAGTATGGGAGAGGAAACCTTTATGTCTTAGAAATTGTCTTCACACAAAATAGGCAATCTTTACATGGTCAAAATATAAATTCATTTGATTTATGGGTCAGAATCAAAGCAGCTGATTTTATCAACTTCTGACATTTCTAGCATGTTGCTGTTAGCTTGAGTTCCAGTTAAGAGTCTACTTACACTTGTCTGGCATCTACCAATCCCCATGGGTGCCAGTTAACTGTGTGTGTGTATGTGTGTGTGTGTGTGTGTGTATGTGTGTGTGTGTGTATATATATATATATGTATGTGTGTGTGTGTGTGTGTATGTGTGTGTGTGTGTGTGTGTATGTGTGTATATATATATACACACACACACACACACACACATATATATATATATTTCTTTGGAAATTGGAGTGTTGTCTCTCTTGTCCTTTATCTGGCCCCACCTCCCACTTCATTTGAAAATTCCCCTTTCTTTGTAGCTTAGGGTACAGAAGATAGGGGAAATTTCCAAGGCTCCAGACTGTTGGGCAATGAATGGCTCAGGGGGCACTGATTAGAAGAAGCTTGAGCAGTTGATGTAAATATAAACCTGGGCTTCTTCTGCATAGCTAGTCAACTCACAGCTCTTCATATGGTCATACAAAGTGTGTCAGATTCCATGGTTCTCAGTAAGCTTATATATTAAAAAATTGTTGGCATTTCTGCTGTCTTTTTTTTGCCATTTAGAATGTCTTTATTTTATTTTACTTCCCATGTAATTTCACTTAAGTGGTTGGGCAGAGAGCAGTGGGGTAGCATGGAAGGGGCCAGTGCAAACTACTTTTCCTCCAGGTCTCTCATCTGACACACATACTCAGTAGTCTAGGACCTCCTTATCCTCTGACAACCTTTTCATCTAGGGATATCCAGAGTGGAGCATGGAGGTCTGAGCCCTGGGAGATCATAAAAACATAATTATTAATGATGACAATGATGATGACGGTGATGATGATGATGATGATGATGATGATACAGCACTAACCCTTACTGAGTACATAATCTGGTATGCCAGACCCTGTTTCAAGCATTTTCCATGCACTCTTCACTAGAGTTCAGGTTCTAGAGGGAGGTACAATCAGGAGGAATCTGAGACACCCAGAGGTTAATGACTTGTCTAAGGTTACAGAATTGAGAAAGTGGCAGGATTGGATCCCAGGCGCCTGGCTCCCTAATCCATATCATCGGTGCTCCAACTGCTACCTCCTCCTCCCAACCCCATGGGTCATCTGCACAAAGCTCTTCTTCCCCAGCAGACACCACTCCAGAGCACGTTCCCTGTGAGTGGGGGACCATCCACGTTCCTGCCTGGCAGGAATGTATGTGCACTGGGGTTGGGATGAGACTTTCAATAGCTGGAGGACGAATGTATTTGGTTTTGTCAAATCTTGGTTAAATTTGTAAAAGCACTAGCTCAAAAAGTCCTTGTTCTTAGAATAAAGTATAACCATTTCCCCCCATAAATATCCATGAAATAAAAAAGAGGAAAAATAATTTAATACTTCATTTTTTAAAATTAGGTAATCAAATTCCTCCTAAAAGGAGAAAATGGCTAGATTTTTAAATGTCCTTAATACTATTTTTAGCACTTTAAAGGCTCTATGCACAATCTCTTGGTGTTTCCTGATTTTACTGTTTGAATATTTAGTAGAAAATTACATCTTTTTTATGTTTTCATTCTCTTTATGGACTCATATGATGTACATCTGATACTTCAAAGTGCCACATCTGCCCTTATTGGTTTAGTCGTGTTTTCACATAATACTAGAACATTTAAAAATGTTTATATAAATATTTAATTACATAAAATAGTTCACCATATTGTAAGTGCTAAAAGCAAATTTATAAAGTTTGCTATAGCATGATACTGTTTTTTTGTAAAAAGAGTTAAAAACATATGAATATATATTTATAGATGAGAGAGAGAGAGAAAGCAAATTGAAAAAGATGTGTATCAGAATATTAACAGTGTTTAATATCTGAGAACATTTTGATGAGGCATTGAAAATAAGACAGGTTTTTAATTCCTTATTTTTCCTTATATTTATTTTCTAAATTTTCTGTATTACTTTTACAATGAGAAAAGAAATACACTTTTCTTTATAATAAGAACTAATATCTGAGTGACAGACACTATTCCAGAAGCTTTATAAGTATTAATTGGTTTTAATTCTCACATCAACTCTTTGAAGTGGACAGTGTTATTATACCCACTTTACATATAAGTAAACTGAGACAGAGAGCAGTTTCATAAGGTCAAGCAACTGGGGTTCAGACCTGTGCTTTGAACTACTTCAGTGCCTGGACTTTTTAAAGCAGTAAGTCTCCCACTTAGGTCTGTTTCCATTGTCCCATCATAGGAAGATGACAACTCCTGTGCTCTCTGTTTCTAGTTTTCTTTTAAAGTCCTTTGACCAGGAACCAGGCTTGGCCTAATGTTGTTTAGACAGGCCACTCATATCTCCTGGGTATGTAGCTTACAATATCTCTGAGAAGCAGAACATTCAGATATAAAAAGACAACTAACAGAAAGAACGGAGCAGCAGATGCCAAGTTCCAAATGTGAGTACTTCAGGGGTCAGAGGAGAAGAATGCACTAAGAAAATAAAGATCACCACTACCTTACTGTTCAAAGATGTTCACTGGTGATAATTTTCATGTGTTTCTGTGCAGTTCTCTCTCTTAACCAGCCTTAACTTCGTGTTCATCAAGCAGTCCACGCACACATTTTGAATATTTAACTTAAAATTTCCCTGAGGAGGTAGAATTAATTCTACCTTCCTCCTCTCTTCCTCCCTTTCCCTCTCTCCTATCTGATTATGTATCCACCATCTATATCAATCTTTCTTTCAATCTATCCATTATCTATTTTTGTATCTATCTACCTTCCAAATATACTTTCTTTTTAACTTTGTTTGGAAATAATTCCAAACTTACATAAAAGTTATAAGAACGGGACACTCAATGCTTATTTCATTGAATAAATAATCCATAGACTTTTTTCACATGATTCTTGCATTTTTTTTTTTTACAGCTTAATCTGAATGTTAATGGCATCATTGTATTTCATCATTTGTTCAAAAACTAATTTTATTTTTCCAATCCCATTCTGTGCATATTTAGTTGCTTCTGATTTTCTTCTCTTTTTTGTTTTTTTGCTATTATAAATAATACTATGATGAACTATTAATATCTTGAGGATAAATCTTTTTTACAGATCTATGATTATGTTAAAGTAATTCCTCTAAGTGGTATTTCTAGACAAAATTTATGTTGCTTTTGGTAGATTTTAATATACATTGCCAATGACCCCCTCAAAATGCTTAACTTCGGACATTCACCAGCCAGCCATGATGGAACCTATGTCTTCCCACCTTTGGACAAAAGCGTATGAATTTCCTTCAACACTTAGCAGATACATTCACCAAGCATTTTAAAATGTGTATTATAAAAAGTTATCACTATTGATCAAGAAAGTCTTATATAAGCAAAATTATCCTGATTTTCTCAGGCTTCATCTCCACATATATGTCCAAAATTATGTATAATAACAAAATCTGAAAATTGATGAAAGTAGATTCTTTCTTAGTTATAATCCTCCCTCCCTCCCTTCCTTCCTTCCTTCTGCTTTACCTTTCTTTTTTCTCTTTCTCCTTCCTTCCTGATTTAACTCAGGACTACAAGAAAATTATTTTTAATACCATATTTTAATTTAAAAAATAAGATCCCAAAAATCTAGTTAAATTTTCTACTATAAAACTTCATACTTAAAAGAAAGTGAGCCCAACTCTTTGGGAGTATTGCAGTTTGGACATATTAGAGCTTCCTCAGTTACCATCTCCTTAATTTTTTCCTGTTCCTAGTCAGTCTCTGAAATACCTCTGTCATCTAAAACTTCAGTTTTAAAATTTCTTATCATCATTACTAACTTAACCACCCTGGACTCAACTTAAGAATATGAAAACACGCAGTAATTTTGATATTCTGTGTATATTCGAGCAAAGCAGAGAAGGCATAGGAAGTATATTCTATATTCACAAACGAATTGAGTTGTGGAACTGCAACAGCACCTCCAATATGCATCTCCATTTTGTTCTTTAATAAAGCAATTCCCATCTTTACCAGGACAAATGATCATCCAGCTAAATGGTTACCCCTTCGGGTGTCCTTTGTAGCTTTGTAAGGCCACACCTCTAAATTTTGACCAATGAGAAGTGAGTACAAGTGCTGTGTGTCCCTTCTGTGGCTGTTCCTCAGAAAGAAGGCGTTTCCCCCTTCCGGTGGGTGGATGGTGGTCATTGGAGCTCAATGGGCCATCTTGGGTCATGAAGTGAGGGCCACTTGCTGGCAATGGTGGAGCTGTAGGGAAAGAAACTCAACTGGCACCATGGAGCCACTGTGACTGCACATTTCTGGACTTTCTTTATGGGAGAGGTGAATAGATTTGTAACTTATTTAGAAATTATTTTGCAGAATGTAAAATATGTGGCCAAATCTCATTGTAACTAATACGACTTCGACCTGATCCAAAAAAAACCCCTTTTCTCTTAAAGTTAGTCTGACTGTATTAATGCCACTTGCAATTAAAAGGTTCTCACCGAGTTAGATACAGACTGTACAATATAGTGTAGAAGTGTGCACACACTACATATATCCATTCATTCAAACTGTTCAGAATAAAAGAGGATATTCTTTTTTGAATGAATGGATACATGTAATATCCTTATATTCTGTGTGTGTATGAGTGTGTGGGTGTGTGTATAAAGTTTAGTTGTGAAGAAAATTCAGAATATTCAAAGGAACATACTTATTTCCAATCTTGGGAGCAGGCTATGATAACAATAGCAAATAAATAAATAAAATAACTATATAAAATATATTAAAAATATTAAATATATACTCTTTACTCTGGAGAATGCTGGAAAATATTTGTAAGGGTTAGAATTTATATTCCTAGGAGAGTCTGGGTCACATTTCTGTTTGGTTGGCCTGTAATGAAGTCAAAGGGATAGTGAAGAAATGCCCAAGCAGAGCCAAACAAGCAGGCCCACCACTGCAGGGAAGACTGGTAGAGCTATTGGATGAGGCCATGTTTGCAGGTCCCTGAGAGTCCAGCAGAGCCACATGGGTTTGAGGCAAGTGACACGTGGTGTCCAGAGACACCTCCTTCATGCATGGTAAGCGAACCAAAGCACTTTCATTTCATACTCTCATTAAAATGGACATTCCATGTTAATTCAGGTTTATGATAAATAAAAAAAGAAAGAAATTGACTGGCTTAGAGGTTTTAAAACATTCTAGAGTTTGTTTATACAAGGCAGGATTTTTCAAAGGTCAAACTTGCACTGGTGTAATCACCTTTATATATCTATGTTCAGTATTATTCTAGTTCTATAAACAAACTTAAAATAGGAGTTAATAATACCATCAGAATTTAAAAAGGAAAGAGCTTCATATTTCTGTATATCTACAGCCAAATGCATTTTTTTCTGAAGCAAGGTCAGTAGTTTTGGAGAAACTGTGCTTTATGAAGTGTGTTCAAACAATTCACCACGTATGGTTCCAACTCCTTTTTTTAATGCAGTCAAGAATGAGACTATAGAGGTATATGCATTCACATGAATATTTCCTTAAAATAGTAATTGAAAAGCACCATATTATTAGAAGAATAAAATGACATTTTTAGATTAGAAATATATATATGTGTGTGTGCGTGTGTGTGTGTGAGTGTACACACACACACACACACACACACACATATTCCATAGAAATGATATATGGAATATAGTATAGCCATGGTTCTCTCTAGAGATGGAACTGCAGATGGCATTAATTTTCCTTTTTGTACTTAACAGTATTTTTAAATTTTCCACGAGAAATACATATTCTTCCATATATAAAAGAAGACCAGGATAATCTTATTGTCCCTTCTAACTTGAAAAATATTACTGTGACTGGCAACTTTCTCGACAGTCTTCGGACTTGATGAACTAACTGCTTCCATCTTTGCATCTTAACGCTAAAAGCAAAGTTCTGATCCTTACCTATGTGCCCAGAAACACAAATGAAACAAAACATAATGTCATCTAACAGAGTTAACCTTAGTGAGTAAGGGCAGCCAATAGGATCTCTCATAACCTGAAAGTTTCTTAGGCCCTGGGATAAACTCAACTATTGCAATTGCTAGAGAAAAATCAAGTTAAATACTGGATTTCCTAGTTTTAGACAGCCTTGTCGATTCCTATGTGAATTCCTTTCTCTTTTGTTCCAGGAAAGTTCTACATCCTTGGATGTTTGCCTAATGGATTATTTATGTCCCCAAAGTCACAGTTTGGCAAGGGTTAGTTCACAAGGTGAGAAGACAATAGGAAAACAATGCTCTTACCAATTGCCTTTTCATATTTTTTCTTTGATGTTCCTCAATTGTTTTTATACTTGCCATCTCTGTCCTAACTTTTACCACTTCTCAAGGCTCAGCATTCGTTTTTCCCATGAAGCATTATGCAAGTTATTTTGCCCACAAAAACCATTTCCTGTAGGAGTTTCTATGCACTTATTTTTACTCTTATCTTGTCTACATTGTTGTTTATTCCTTTCTTTACACAAGTCATTTTACTCTAGTTGGAATATAAAGTCCTCAATTAACAAAGACAATGTCCTTAACTTTTCTCACTATTCCAATAATTCCTGACATATCATTCAGGTCACAGAAAATGGTGATATTTTTTGATTGATGAAAGAGTCACCAGTTAATGATCAGTTTTATTTTTTTCAAGAACTGTAATCTAATAATACCTGCAGCAGATATAGAAAACGAACAACACTTAGAACTAAAGGTTCAGCCTCATGATTTTTGTGACTCAGGAAATGAGCTTTGTCTCCACCATCACAAACACTACCTAACCTCTCCCAATAATCCCCGTAGATCCCTGTGGAGACTAGAGTAACTTGAACTTCTTGTTAAAACTTAACAGAACGCCAACTGGTAAAGAAGTAGCAAAAAAGTAAAATACCTGAATGCTTTGAAAAATCAGAAAAGACAAAAAAGCTTATGGATTTTAGACCATGACAGAATCAGAAAATTGGAAAATATCTTGGAAATAATCTATGAAATCATCTTTCTTCCTAAGAGCAAAGTAAAACTCAGAGAGTAACTTGACCATGGTGGATAAGGGGTAGAATCCATACTGGAACCAATTCTCTGACTTCTTAAATCCAGGATTCCCCCTACTCTGATCATGGTTTATCTTTCTTCATATTTTTCTAGCATTCTGCTGAAACAGAATACATGCAATAATTGTGCCCATTTTCTATCAGAAAGCAATGAATCTTAGAAGAAGGAAGGATATGTAGTAGAACGTTCCTACTCCCCTCGTTCCCATGATATACTCCTCCTTTATTTTCATGCCAGTAGTATGATTCCACTTTTATATTCCACAGCTCTGAAAACAATATTAAGATTAAAACTAAATAGTCAAACCAAAAAAAATAACCCTAGTTCAACTTTGGGTTAATATTGGGAGTGACTTGTGAAGTAATTCCTAAGAACTGAAAACATTGTATGATATGGTAGCACTCTGTACAAGTGGGCTCATAACTCTTCATAGAGGTTCTCTAAGGCCAAAAAAATATGGTTTGCTAAACAATCTCCTAAAATGGTGTTCCTAACTTGATCAGCCATTTTCAAAGTTAAATTATTGTTGTGTTTGGTAGTGTGTGGTCCACTGGAAAAGTGTGGTCAACCAAGACCTAGGCAGGCTGACTCTTCTCTGTGATGCCGTGGTGAGGACACCAGTTGGAAACTCTCCATAATTATTATACAGCTAATGGGATGAATTTAGTCATTACTACTGAGATTTTATGCATCTTTAGAATATTTTGGGGAGCTAAAGAGAGACTATTTTGTTAGCCAGAGATTCCAGTTAGCTATGTTTGGGTGAATTGCAAAGTATCTTGATAACCCTGACTTGGGGTGTTATATATTCTACATAGTACTTGCTGAATAGCTCATTTCACACCTATAAAATAGGACACTAATTTTACCTTTTCACTAATTGATTCAATAAATCAGCACTCTGTGAGTCATCATTGTGGGAACGAACAGCAAATACTCTGTGTTTCCAATTGAATCTCCCATGGGGAATTCAAAAGTCTTTTAGAGGGAGAAGATATAGTCCCAAAACAAACATTTCAAAAAGAGGCTGGAATGACACTCTCCGCCAGGCCCTTTGCAAGTAGCTTGACGCCACCAAAATATGGTGATTGCTATCCCTATTTCAGATGAGAAATGTGAAACTTTGAGAGTTTGAGTAATTTGCTTAAAATCACCTCTAGTAAGGGATGGAGTGATGGAACTAAGTGTGACTCACATGTAAAACATGAAGTTACTGCCATGCTTTACTGATTGCCTTATACTAAATCAGACCAAACCAAACACAAGGCAAGTCTACCTGTATGTTGTTGACCCTCATGAAGCAAAAATAGGAGAAACCCAAACATATCCCCCTTTCACATCATAGCAACTTAAAAAAAAAACCCTCAAGCAGCCAAAAACACTAAACATGAGCACTCTCTTATTAGTTCAGTGGGTTTAGTTAAAGTGGGTAATGTATGCAAATATGATATCTGGAGCTTATTTTAAGTTTGTGTAAATATCCCATCTTAGAATCGCAAGGCTTATGGGCAGAGGGTTATCTTTCTCCTTTTCCCTTTGTGCCAAAGTTTTATTTTTAATATCATAATAGTATTTTCCAGATCATAATTTGTGTTCATAAGTGTACAGAGAGAGGAAAAAATAAATTTAAAATAAAATGTTAAAAATAAGTTGAGAAAACATCAGGATACATGTAATACATGTTATTCTACTTTGGGACTTTTCCAAGACTTTAATATACCAATGTTTATGGACTGGTTCACAAGCATATTTGACCACAGGACCTTTATCTTTGGAGAGATGCATCTATGACCATCTTATGTCTACTGGAACATGCCTTAGAAAACATTACCCAATACAACAGTTTCAAAGTTAGTTGCCTGGAGATCATAAAAACTCCGGATTCTCAAGTTTTTGCAAGACCTAGGAAGAAAGCTGCATCTATGACTGAAACTGTGTGGTTATTAACTGACTAAAATGCTTTCGAAATGAATTAAGTAGAGTTCTATTAATTTAGGTCAAATAAATCTAAGATAGTGCTTGTTGAAATCTTCAACCATAAATCTAGATCATCTTATGACTGGTTCTTCCTTATCACTTAGGATTTCTATGACCACCTGATCTAAAGCTCTATTTGCCCTCTTCACGTTGCTTAAGTCAATTTCTATCGTATAGTTTTGTTTAATTTTCCTCGTAGCACTTAATCATCATCTGGAATCATGTTGTTGGTTTGTCCATACTTAGAATCTGAGATTCATGAAACGTGGGTGATATTTATATTTCCAATAAATAGTACAGTGCCAAGTGTGTGTGTGTGTGTGTGTGTGTGTGTGTGTGTGTGTGTGTGGAGAGAGAGAGAGAGAGAGAGAGAATAATGAAAGTTGTTTTGTTTTTTCATTTATTTATTCATTCAACAAATACTGAATACTTTCCACGTGTCCCAAATCATCCTGGTTCTGGATGCAACAGTAAGTATAACAGATGTCATTTTGCTACTTGAATTGTTTGTACAGTGGATTTTTTTGAAAATTAAATAAGACTTTGCATTTTCTTTGGGAATGGTACATTTTAAGTCATTTTAATTATTATTTAAAAGTTAAAATTATCAATATACAATTTACCTAATTCTGTAAACATGAATTTCCATATGATGTTTTTGTTGTAGTTTGTTGTTATTCATTTAAAGTAGAAGGGACAAAACATTTATGTATATTATCTCATTTAATCTTAATAACCACCATGTGAAATGGAGACAATTATGTCTATTTAACCCACGAAGAAATTGAAGGTATGGAAATGACTTACCCAAGACACTTAATTAGTAGGTAGATAGTATCTGAATATAAGCCAAGAAGATCTGAAATCAAAGCCCACATCTTGTTCTACCACAATCAGCCTTCACGTGTTATTAGTATAATCCAATAGTTATTCATAGAGAGAAAAGTTAAAAGCACCAAAAATGACTGGGTCAGTGGGACCCTTGTGTCCCATTTTATAACCACATGAATTCTCTCTGATTCTTTGCACTTATGGTCCCTTTCTGAGCTCTGGGGAGTGCATCTTCTTACATCCCAAAGGTCCCGTCAGGGCCAAAAGTAGGTGCCTGCACCATCTCAGAGGCAGTGACCTCTGGATTTCTGACACTTTCTGTCTTTCTGGTGAAAAAAACTAAGCATTGCATTTCATCACATGGATGCTGCAAAAGGAAGATAAAACTAATAAAAGAGCTGAAGGAAACCAGAGAAAAGAAGATAAGAAGGAAAAAGGCAAGTTCAAAATGACCTAAATTTAGAAATCGTTTGGCATTTCCTTTGTTCAAATAACAAAACTTGTCTTGTTTTCCAACTGTTCAAGTTCTGTAATAATTTGATGTGTGACCTTATTAGGTTTCTTTGCCCTTTGATGTATCAGGTTGATGACACTACAGGGTGTTCAGCCACTCCTGGCCTGCGAGCCTCGGATGTCCTCACTGTGAGATCATGAGCCCTCGTGTGTTTACATCACTGTGTTTTTTAATTTTCTGTTACATGCGGCCAAATATAATCTTACTTGAAATGATTGGTGTACATTTTTAGTATTGAAAAGTACATTTTGAAAGAACGCTTTGAGACTTGACTGAACTCTCAAAAAACTAGAAAAGGGGTGAAGTAAATAGCGACAAGGAAAACAAAACAATAAAGCCAAAGATGAAAGAAGAGGAAGAGTTAGAAGAAGGACAAGAAGGAGAAGACCAAAAACAACAAACAAAACAAGGAGAACATAGACTGAAACTCTTCAATTGACGTTCACATAATGTTTGCCAAACTTTGTCGCTTTGGAGGTCCCTCTACCCATTGAATACAATGTCGCCCCAAGATTTCGTGATTACATTCTGCTGTCATTCCCATCAAACCCCACAAAACCAAGGTTCAAAGTTCCTAGGGCATGTAATGGGCGGTAACGTTTTTATCTTTTACGTTAAGGTGATCAAATGCTCAGCTCATTCCTTAACAACGTGCTGTCAGTTACTACTTACTGAGCTCCGTGTTCTGCCCACGTTTTTACTTTCCTCGCCGAGGCCGAAGCCTTCCTGAGGTTTGTATGTGACTTCACTGTTTCTCTCAAACTTCAAATCAAAATCCCTTCCCTCTGCCTCCTTAGTGCTCCAATCTGGAATAAGTTGGATCTGTGACTCGTCGACAGGTCCAATCCTGTCTACAGCAGACTGGTTAGGAGGAGGAGCTGGTGGCAGGAGGAGAGCCATTCCATTAAAAGAGGGCTACAAGGCTCCCCACACCCATAGTCGCCTCGGGGATGGGATTCACCTGGACCAACGAAAGGGGAGAAAACTAAAACTTGAGAAATATCAAGGCTTCTATTCTCCTGCTGATTAGAAAATGATTCTCTGGCAAAAGGCAAGAAAGATGAGGGGGAAATAACCAAAAGAGGTCACAGGAGAAAGAGAAAAGAGGTGATGGCACGATCTAAAAGGAACTGAAGATGGCTTAGGCTCTACTCCATCAGCGCCTTGCAGTAAACACAGTTGGGGACAAAAAAGAAGCCACCTGAGTGCCCCAGGCCGCACTCTGGTGAGTCCTATAGATCTCCTGTACTCAAGAGCCACACTGGCTTTTCTTCCTGCTGGCATAACACAAAGATTTTCCTTGGCAGCCACCGGCATGACGCCTCTTTATCCATTTGTAGGTATGCTAGGCATTTGAGCCTTGTGTCTTTGTTTCAGTGAAGTTTGACTTTCATTGTGTGGATAATCTCTGACCCCGTTCTCCACCACAACCGTGCCCACCACTCACAACACTCAGAAACCCGTGGTGTTCATCAAACGTGTAGGGTGGAGCTAAATCACTACACCTATTCTTTTTTTTTTCTTTTTTCTTTTTCCTTTCACACCAGCAGTCAGCCCTCTCCTGGGTTGCCCATCCTTCTTTGCCGTCCAGGCATTTTTCTTCTGCAGATGAGCTGCTTTTAATATTATAGCATAAGAACTACAGAGGAGTTAATCAACCTCTGAGCACTGAACAAGCCAAACTTTACACTCACACTCTCTTCTTTACCAGAGAAGAGGCCTCTAGGAAAAAAGAAAACGAGAAAAGAAGAGAGAAGAAAAGAAAAGAAAAACAAAACTGTCAAGGAGTTTTAGGTGTGAAACCTCCTCATTTTTCCAAATCAGAAGGGAGTAATTCCAGTGCCCCCTCCCCAACACCATCCTATTTTGGGCTTTTGAAGCTAGAACTTGTGTTATTATTAATTTGCACCAAACAGATGCTTAGCAACAATCCAACATGCCATATTAAATATAAAACTACTTTCTGAAGTAGCTCAGAATTATAAAAACAAGCTCATTGGGACACAGCTCTTGAAGACTATGTCCCAATGACACAAATAGCACATAAAAATTTGAAAAATATGCAAAAAGATTTCATCACATTCATTTATTGATGGATGAGGCACTAAATCAAATCAGATAAAGTTTTAATCTGTTTGAATTAACTTCATTTTATTTTATGGCACTTGGGACTCCAAAGTAAAAACCAACAAAGAAACAACAAATAAAAACTCTATTTAGTTTTCTTCATAGCATGGTAACCAAAATAATTTTTGAAGTGATATTAATTTAAAACATTTCATTCTGATCCACAGGACAGCACAGCATTTAAGGTATGTTTAGGCTATGTTATACAACCTTTACATAAACATATGGGGAAGGTTATTATTCCCATTTTTTACATTTCAGTGTGGGTTGGACTGGGAGGAGGGGGTCCTTCCCCACACAGACAGAGACCCACATTCCTAAATCTGTGGCTCTGCCGTCTCCTAAGGCCTCAGAGCCATTCACTGAAACTCTGGTGGGGCAAGAGAACAGAGTAGTCCATGCAAGGTGTTTCAGAAGCCAGGCCTAGAAGTGGTGTACATCACTTCTGTGCGCCTTCCATTGGCCAAAACTCAGTCACATGGTCACACCTACCTGCCACAACGAAGGCTGTGAGATGTAACACTGCTGTGTTCCCAAGCGGAGAAGGGACTCAGTCTGGTGAAGCCCTTTCTGGAGGTGTCAGTGGAGACTGGAAAAGGCTCCTTACTCAGCAAAGGAAAACTGGAAATCAAGGGAAATGGCACTTCATGAGAGGGAAATGACGCCAAGCAAGGGGTCTGCAGTTTCTACTTCTATCTTTGCAGCATGAAAGAAGATGGGGGTCACAACATTAAAAAGATGTGAGGGCATGCCTCAGAGGGTACAACTTCCCCTGAGGTCTGGAAGGCGTGGATACAGTGCGCACCACTGAGGGGTGAAACAATTCTTCAGCCACTCGTAGATTTAACAGCAGTTATTTTGGCTCCCATTGTGCTTAATGATGCTTCATTTTCTATCTTTTGCCATATTTAGATGAAGTCATATAATCTTATAACAAGGATGCATGCCTCATATTTCAGGAAGTCCCAGAAGATGTCCTCTCTCTCTCTCTCCCTCTCTCTCTCTCTCTCTCTCTCTCTCTCTCTCGCTCTCTTGCTCTCTCTCATCTCTGTCCCTCTCTTTCTCTGGGAGTAATGGGTAACTGTTGAGAAGGGAAGCAGATAGTGGGCTGAAATACACTAGTAAGAGCAATATTTCATAGAAACTAATCTGTGAGAATCTGTGGAAGATTGACTAGATATCCCCCCTGCCCCAACTATGCTATCAAGCACTACAATGTTATTCATTGCCTACTGGTGGGTGTTGGAAAAGTATTGAAATTCGGTAGCATCTGCTGCACTTGCTATCTACCACACATCGATTCTGGATATTGGTCCTGTAGGTTAATGGGATGTTCATAGAATTCAGTGGGTATTTTCAGAGTGAAATCACTGGAGCATCTTGATAACATGGCTAACAAACTAGACAAAGCAAATACTTTTTATCACAGTTTGGCCCCCTTTCTTTGATTATGTTATTCCTCTCAGTGATGGCAGTGATAGGAAGTATGAAAACATTTAGAGAGAACAGATCTTTAAAGTAAAAGCTAACAATGCACTAAATCATCCTGCTGGTGGACAGCACTGCTCCAAAATATTTTAAAAGTCTCAGTTACCTTTGGGCTTATAAATTACTGGAAGAGATGACTGCCTACTTAGTGCTTAGTGTTGTGGGAATCTGAAAGGCTTCAATGTAGGTTCTGGAACATCTGTATTACTTACTCCTTTTGAGTAAATCTCTGACAGTTGTCTATAGAAGAAGCAAAAACAAAATTAACAGCACGGATCCTGGGAACAAATGTGTGACTTGAATCCTGGCTAATCACCTATCACTTGTGTGCCTTTGGGAAAGCTACTCAAACCCTCTGTGCCTCAGTTTTTTCTTTTGAAAAAAAAATAAGGTTAGCATCATGTAATAGGTACCTGATGTTAAAGGTCTTTTTGGAGAGAGATACTCTAACTCTTCTACTAATAGGGACATACTTGAGGGCGGTCTCTCTCTCTCTCTCTCTCTCTCTCTCTGCCCAGTGCCTCGCAATGTGGTGATTCATTGTAGGTGATGCATGAATGAATAAATATCCTCAAAAATAGTTTCTGGTTTTCCATGAGGCCATCTTGAATGACATATTATGATATAGAAAAAGCTCAGCAAAATTTCAATGTGTACAATCTTACAAACTGGATTGTATTTGGCAGTTCATCTAGAAATATTTTTATGAAGTTTTGTCCATTTATGTTTCAGATCCTGAGCTCTGAGAGATGACATCTTATTTTTATTTTATTTTTGTACTTGTTTTTCCTTTTGGCCAGATGAGACATTAACACAGGATGGGAAAGAATGCTGGGAAAGTAAGTTGGAGGTTAATAAGCTTTTTTGTGTCTTATGTGTGGGTTTGGTCTTTATCTCCTCCAAAAGAGTATTTTAATGGAAAAGGCAGTTCCAGGATGCAGTGCGGCCCCTTCCACAGAGAAACAGGGAAGAGAAGTCTCTAGAAATTAAGTTAGGAATAAATTGAAGTTGTTCATAGCAATCTAGTTGAGAGGAATGTGAGTTACATGGTTCTTAGATAAGAGGCTTGTTTGTCTAAAACTGCAAGTAAGAGTCAGGACATTGGTGACAGGAGAAGCAGAGTGGTAGTGCTCACAGCGACCAGAGAAAAACACAACTGGGTTTCTGAAAAAATGAGAGCTAGAGATGGCCTAGGTCTAACAGTGCTGAGAGCCACAGTAGATACTGACTTCATTTTTCATGGAAGTGTATGGAACTGGGAAGTTGATCCAGACACATTTTTAATTATTATTGTATCTTACAACTGTAGGCCACTCCATCGCTTAGAGTTCACAAAGCGATTCCATCTAAACCCTGGGGTGAGAAAGCTGCTGTAATTATCCCTGTTTTATAGGCTAGGAAATGATGGCTGAGAGAGGAGGTCAAGTGGCAACAGAACTCATAAAGGCATGAGCCAGAGTTAGGAGGTAGACGTCTGGACCTAAACTCAGTGTTCTCTCTTCTGTTCCAAAATGCCTTTCCTTTCATCCACTTCATGACAAAAGATACCTAAAGGGCCTATCACTGTGACTTATTTACCCCACAAATGCTGCTTTAATGGGCACCACTAATGTAGTGTTAATTGCACAACCACATGTGTACGGCAATCAGAGGACAAGAGGTGTGGGGAAGGTCTCACAGCCTGACCGGTCTAGCCCAGCCTTCTCGCGTTACAGAGAAACCAAGCCCCACCAGGCAGGCTTCGGCAGCCAACCAGGACTCTGCTTAGAGCAGCTGTGTCCAACCTTTTGGCTTCCCTGGGCCACATTGGAAGAACTGTCTTGGGCCACACCTAAAATACACTAACACTAACAATAGTTGATAAGCTAAAAAAAAAAAAAAGCAAAGGTCACAGAAAAAAAAAAATCTCACCATGTTTTAAGCATTTGTATTGGGCCCCATTCGAAGCTGTCCTGGGCCGCAGGTTGGACGTGCCTGGTTTAGTTTTTCTTCTAAGCCCCATGATCCCATCTAGGACGGAGGCCTCCCTAATTTATCCTGGGCTTCCTCCACAGGAGAGTGGCTGTTTGCTGTTGAGTGTTGCAAAGAAAAACATTGTCTCGGAGCTGTTTCTTAAGTGACAACTGCTTCCATGTCTTCTGATGGGGAAACAAATCGAAAAAATAAAACACTATTTCCTATTTTCACCAGTGCAGGAAACTATAATGCAATCACCCTCGGTTTCAAACTTAATGTCCTGAATAAAGTATTGGAAACAACTTCAGGATGCTTATTTTATGAATCAGTTTGTTACATTTCTTGGAACTGAGGAACAAAAATCAGTATTTCCACATTGAGTGACATTCCAATTTGTTCTTCTTGGAAGACGAAAGGTGAAGCATGTCAAGTGCTTACACGATGCCAAATTCAAAGATCAATCCATGTTTATAATTATTATAGCATTAATTTTTTATCATTATTATCTTGAAATCATAGCATCTCTCTCTCAAGATATATAACCCTTCAGGATGCTCTAACATTGCAATTTATTCTGTTTGTTCTTTCCTTTGCTGCACGGGAAAAATGGAATATAACTATTTCTCATCACTTTCTGGAAAAATTTTAAGTCATTGCTATCTTTAAAATTTTGCTAGGTTGTGGGTTTTATGAGCCAACAAGGTCAATTCTTAAAGAACGAGGAGAACTGAGTTTCAGACACCCCCACAATGAAGTTGAGAGTAGTGAGCAGAGCCAGGCTCTCCCTGACTAGAAAGAACTTCCAGGAGGCTGGCCAGAGATGGCTGAGGCCTGGAGAGTGGATCTGATGGAAATCTGAGCTGAAGGTAGATTAGACAAAAGGGGACACAGGCTCCAGTGTTTCTAATCACACTCAGCAGCACAGAAACCACAGGAAGTCATGTGACCCTAATGGGCAGCCACGCTGGGGGAGGCAGACTTGAAACACTGGTTGGGGGGCACTTATACCTTACCCGAGGCAACAGATAACATCCCGAATTCCACTGTGAAACTGGGAAGGATAGCGGGGCCTCAGAATTTATTATTCCCTGGTGATGGAAAGAGAACTCACATTAGGTGGTGAACTTATTATACAACAAGTTGACAATGCACTGTAGAACTGTAAGCCTGAAACCTATGTAATCCTTGCTAACAGATGTCACGCCAATAAGTCTAACAATAAAAATGAATTAAAAAAAAAAAAAGAATTGATTATTCCTATAGAATTTGCAGCTGGTCCAAAGGCACAGGACCTCAGAATCAAGAATCATGATGCTTTATAGAGTTATCTAAAAAGTTGCCTTTTTATGCTTCTGCCTTGTGTTCTATTTTAAGAGGCACACTGACCACAGAGCTTATTCTTCACAGTAGCCTTTTAAAAACAGCTTTAATGAGGTATAATTGAGATAACACACAATTCATCCATTTTAAAGTATAAGATTCACCGGCTTTTAGTATATTCACCAAGTTGTGCAACCGTCACCACAATCAATTTAAGACATTTTTATTGCCCCCCAGAGAAACCCTGTGTCACTTAGCTGCTGCTCACACAGTCAACTTCTCCCCCCGAGCCACAGGCAACCACTAACCTACTTATTCTCTGCTGATTGGCCTTTCCTGGATATTTTATATAAATGGAATCATACAATATGCAGTCCCTTGTGTCTGGTTTCTTTGACTTTCCATGTTTTCAAGGCTCATCCACGTTAGAGCATTTATCAGTATTTCATTTATTTTCATTACTAAATAATACTCTGTTGTATGCATATGCTACATTTTATTTATCTGTCTGTTGATGGACATCTGGGTTGCTTCCACGCTTTGGCTATAATGCTGCAATAAACATGTGTGTGCAAGTTTTTGTGTGAACACCTGTTTTCAGTTCTCTTGGGTATGTAAATGTATCTGGGAGTGGACTTTCTGGACCAAATAGTAACTACAGTTAACCATTGGAGGAGCTGCCAGACTGTTTTTCAAAGCAACTGCATCACTTTACATTCCTACCAGTACTATATGAAGATTCTAATGTCTCCATAGCCTCATGAATACTTACTATCTTTTCAATGACAGTCATCCAAGTGAGTGTAAACTGGTATCTCATTTTGATATAGACTTACAGTTCCCTGATGGATAATTACAGTGAACAGCTTTTCATGTGCTTATTGGCTATTTGTATAGTTATCTTCTTTGGAGGACTATCTATTCAGATCCTTTGCTCATTTTTTGATTATTTGACTTTTTTATTATTGAGTTGGAATAATTCTTTATATATTCTAGGTATTTAAGTCTCTATTCATATACAGAAAACTCCTCCCATCCTGTCTTAGTTCATTCAGGCTGCTATAACGAAATGACATAAATTGGGTAGTTTATAAGCAATAGAAATCTATTTCTCACAATTCTGGAAGCTGGAAGTCCAAGTTCGGGGTGCCAACATGGCTGGATTCTGGTGAAGGCCCTCTTTCAGACTGTAGACTACTGACTTCTCACTGTGTTCTCTCACAGTAGTTCTCTGGAGCTTCTTTTATAAGGACGTTCACCCCATTCTCAAGGGCAGAGCCCTCATAAGGACCCCAATCAGCTGCCAAAGGCTCCATTTTCTAACACCATTATTGTGAGTGTTGGGTTTTCAACATACGGATTTGAAGGGGACACAAACATTCAGACCGTAGCACAGTCTTGGTGCTATCTTTTCACTTTCTCGACAGTGTCTTTTGAAGCACAAAAGTTTTTAATTTTGGTGATGTCCAGTTTATCTATTTTGTTGCTTGTGATTTTGGTGCCATCAGCCAAGGTAATGAAGAATTACAGTTACATTTTCTTCTAAAAATGTTGTGGGTTTGGGTCTAATATTTAGGCCTTTGATCAATTTTGAGTTTATTTTGGTATGCATTGTGAAGTAGGAGTCCTCCTTTGTTCTTCTGCATGTACATATTCAGTTGTCCCACACACAGTCTTTTGAATTAAGATTATGTTATGCCCACTTAACATGTAAAAAAACTGAGGCTCAGGGGACTGAAATGATTGCCTATTATATGGAATTAAAGGGCCAAGCTAGAATTTGAACTTGCATCTGCCCACAATACCACCAATATTCTTTTTGTTGTACAAGAGTTGTCTCTTTATCTCCTATATCCAATCACAGAAAGCCTTGGAAATGAACGAGAATTTTTTTTTCACTATTTCAAATTGTTATTTTATTTACTTTTAAAAAGCAGAAGGAAGTAATGTCTTTAAACTAGTTCTGGCATAGTTAGCCCCATATGTTAATAAATATTACATTAGACATAATGGAAAATATTTTCTGCAATCCATGAATCAAATTAATAAAATACATAGTGGCCAGTTAACAGGTTGAGAGGGAAAGAATGAGTCACTTTGGTGGCTTTTGGACAAACTTGTTTCTCACTAAGGTGGTTAAAGATGGGGAGCAATTTAAAATGATATTACTGATGGTCGTGTAGGAAAATGTCTTCAACCATGCAGCCTACTCTAATAGATTTAAACATTTCTCCTTGTTCTTAAACTTTGGCATAAGAAATTGGTGATCTAACAGTAACAGACTTTTTTGATAAAATGGAAGAAAAATTTTAATCTTAATGATCGAGTTCGTTAAAGTCACCTAGCTAACAATATTATTTGATATCTGTTTTACACTGACTATGGCTATGCTTTGTGTTAAAAAAATTAATTCAAGTCATAGCAATCCTGGAGAGTTTGCCTTATTAGTTTCATCGCGGTCCTAAGGCTTTGGGAGATGAGTAACTTGCAAAAGTTCACACAACCATAAAGTGGCAGACTTGGATTTTTGAATGCAAGTATTATTAACAAGCAGTTAGGGGTAAAGTGACCATGATCAAGTGTGGCCACGTGAGGGATTGCAAAGTGCTGGTCAGGTAAAGAGAACAGAGTTCTGAATGTATTACCATATGACCCAGCACCTCCTCTTCTGGGCACCTACCCAAAACCTCTGAAAACTTTTGTCTGAAAAGATATTATGTATTCTGACATTCACTGCAGCACTATTCAAGGTGGCCACGACATGGAAACAACCGAAGTGCCCTGTGACAGATGACTGGATAAAGAAGCAGTGGCACATAAACACAATGGAATATTACTCGGCCATAAGAAAAGATGAAATACTGCCATTTGTGACAACATGGATGGACCCTGAGATTATCATGCTTAGTGAAATAAATCAGAAAAGGTCAAGAACTATGACTTCACTCATAGGTCGAATGTAAAACTGATAGCAACAAAGGAACAAGACAAACAAACAAACAAAAGTTCACAGACGCAGACAGTAAGTTTAGTGGTTACCAGACAGTAATGGGGAGGGGAAGGCAGAAGAGGGAAAGCGGGGTCAAGTACATGCTGATGGAAGGAGAGCTGACTCTGGGCGGTGAGCACACATACAATGTATTATAGAATTGTATACTTGAAACCTATATAATTTTACCAACCAATGTCACCCTAATACATGTAATAATAAATGAAAAATATTTTTTAAAAGAATTCTGCATGTAGTTTTGATCTTATTTTAATACAAATGTGAGATCACCTATATGCAGAACATTCTTGTGGAGGCACATGTGATAAAAAAAGCCAACCCCCCTTTCCCTTGTTCTAAGACAGGGGCACAGATTATAACTTCCTTTTTATTTGGCAGCCTGGACCCGAAGAGTTCACGTTACTTACTGACAGAGTTGTGGAACTAAGTTGGTGGTGCATTCTTTTTTAAAGTGCAGAAACTGGGGTTCCCTGGTGGTGTAGTGGCTAGGCTTCGGCGCTCTCAGTAGCTTGGGAGGAACATGCCTTCCCTGAGAACACACCTGCCATTTTTAGCAAAACCTACCAGATTACAGTCTGCAATGCCCAGCTCTGCTGTGGACTTCTACATTTCCTTCAGCCCCTATAATCTCCAGACCCCTAGACCAGCTAAGCTAAACTGCAAGCAGCTAGCTAAGCTTCCAAATCACTGCATTAGTCTGGAAGAGTAAATGCACTCCAAAGTACTTAATTTTCTCCTAGGGAGTCATCTGCTTGTTGATAGGAAATAGATGACTAAGCAATCATTACCAAACCCATGAGATAATTCTAGCACAGGGCAGCAAATAACCCAGAGGACAACATGCACCAGGAGGCTTACTTATTGTGAAATAAATGAAGCAAGCAGCATTTTATTGAATGTTAGACATCACTGATCACTCTGTTATTAGTGTCATCTACTTCCCCTGAACATAACAGAATCTCTTTTCTGGATTTTGTAGTAAATATTTCAGGCATAAGTCTTAAGTAATAGAGTCAAATGTTATTATTTGCACAATACATCATTATATTTGTGTGTCCATACATTAGCAAAAAATATGATCTCTTAAACTATAGTTACAAACACCTCTAGTTCAAAGAGTGCTTTCACCTTAATTAAAATACAAATCAATACATCAATCAACATACATTTATTGAATATGCTTTATAAAGAAGGTGGTATCCTCAGTGTGGCTGAGTGTAAGGCACAATCCCTAGCTCCATAGGCCTTAGAAAGCTACCTACTTTATTTATACTTTTAGCATTAAACATGTTTACAATAAAGAATTATATTAATAGGATTTAACTAGTTAAGAATCATATTAAGAAAAACAGACGCTTCCCGGAAATCATATTTAATATTTGTTTAGAGTCTAGCCTTTTTTGAAGACAGAAATTTAAGTATGTTGCCTTCACAATGAATTAAGGTACTAAGATTTTCATTCAAAAACATTTATGACATTACTTCTATTTAAAGTTTTAATACAGTTTTGCATGAACCAAATTCCAACTTCTTTAGAAATGCCTCTTCTTGACCATTAAAACATTTTCTATCAACCATGCACTGAGGTCTCTATGTATCGATATCAGATGCTCGGTTTACTCCTGAGATCTCATACACAGGTACCACTTGGACATTTTCTTGAACTAAACACTAAGACAGGGGTCAGCAGCACGTTTTAGTCGAGCTCAGAGGTCTAGGCACTGCCAGGCTAGTAGATGAGGGGCAGTCTCTCCTCCAGAAGGCCCTGGGCCTCCTTAGCCCCAGATGATGTCATTTTCTTTGCTTATATTCAATTTGGCATTGTCCTTCTGGCTGCTGGACACCCACCAAATGGAGAGAACTCTAAAAGCAGAAATGCAGAAGAAATATGGGAATTTAGACCTAAGGTTTATTCCATTGTAATGATCCCTAAAAGGGACAGAGTTTACATTGGGAAGACTGGAAGTGGTGGCATGAGTTTCATCATGGCGTCGATTTGAGCCTTCCATTCAAGGCTCAAATTGAAACGAAAGTGATCCCTTACTCCGATAGCACTCCCTTCACAGTTTTACATGACCCAAGGGTACAGGCCTGCCACCCACCCACCCGCCCTTCACTTTGTTTGGCCAAAGAAGATAACACAAATAAGGCTCTTTCTATTGATACATTTCTGGCCCCAAACCGTGACACGTTTATAACTGTTGGGTGAAACCTCTATGCCATGTGTTACAGATGTTCAAAAGAACTGCGTGTTGGTAGTATGAGCCACTATTTCAGTGTACCTAAGACCATTCATTTCCAAAAGGATATTCTGTAGGTTCCCAATGTTCTGATCTCTTTCCCCCTAGCTATAGACAAGGACTGAGTGTGTGTAGGACTGAAGGGAGGTCAGTTTATGGCAAATAATACAGAAAGGTTGTTGTGGCTTGGGAGCTTGAACAAGGAAAAAAAGCAACCTGTTCTGTCACCATTGAGGGTGGAGGGGGAGGTGAGAAGTGAGGGAGGAGGCTGATCCAATTCATATCATCAGTACTGTCAGGTCTTAATGCAAGAGGGCGCCCAATGGGCTCCTGAGTGAGCAGAGTGAGGGGAGCTGAAAGAATGAGTGCAGGGTTTCCAGGAACTCCTTGAAATTACAGCCCCAATTTTGTGTGTACAAAGAGGTATGTAATTTTCTAGAAGGGGAAGCCATAGGTTTTGTGAGATTTTTTTCTAAGGATCCACAGCCCCCACCCCCAGCAAAAAAAAAAAAAAAAAAAAAAAAGTAAAACAGGATAAAAGCAACCAACCAAGCAAACCCCCACTCTTTTCTTAAAAATATGCTTGCTTTGGCAAGTGAATCGAAGGAGGTTTTCCTATGAATGCTCAAAATAACATAGCTCCCACTGTAAGCATCTGACCCTGCTGCCCAACCCTCGATCCTGGACAGCTCTGTGTGTTTCCTTATTGCTTGGTTCTTAATGGGAAGAATTGAAATTCAGTTAATTTCTTACTATCCTCGGAGGTAAAAATAAAACACTAGGCTGCTGCAAACTTAAGTTGGGGATTCTAGCATCTGAGTTTTTGTTACAATGACAACCAAACCTCAAATGCTAGTATAAGGACCCTTTTTTATGAGCTGGTAATCTATACCAAATCTTTTATTACAAAATCATAAGCATGCGATTCTGTAACATAACAATATCATACTCGAGCACATTTTAGCTGACATTTTAGGTGAAATGTTCAAATTGCTGTCCATCTCGTGTGAGATGTTCACGTAAAGGGTCCGGCATTGCTTCTGCCGGACCCTGTATATTGTTGTTGGGGAGCCGATTTCCAAAGTCCAAACACTGTTCAGAACATGCCCCGGCAACCCACTCCCTTCCATATCTGACCAGATCTTGGTAATTTGAAGGTCATTTGATCATCTCATTTTACAACTTAGTAAAACAAGTCCCATAATTAAATAATTGTAATTGATCTTTCTCTTTCTAGAATAAGAATTATGAAATAAAATGTCCTTTGAGATCATGAGAATTTACTTAGACTTGTAGTTTTGACAAACGGAGATAGTATTTCTCTAAAACAATGTTCTTAGTAGTATCAAAATAGAAATAGGATGTGTATAAAAGAGTATGTAATAAATACAAGTAATGGAATTCTTAGCTTGGAAGAACGTTCTGGGAAAAATCCTGCCTAAGGATCTGGTCAGAATTACTGATCTCCAGGGTTCGGTGTCACATGGTTTTGACAAATGTCATCCTTCTGATCTGAAAAAGCAATTCTGTGTCCTCTTGCTGGTGGGAAAATAGTTAAATCCTGAGTCAGTCCTGGGCAAAACTGTGACATCTAACTCGGGGGACCAAGAACAAATAGTATTTGGTGTCTGGAAAGCCTGGCTGTGATCATTTTGCCAACAAAACTGTACTTGGCTGAGAACCTTTGTGAAGGTTGTCTTGATTTCCCTGTCACTGTAGGATTTTGAGAGCTCTTTATGGCTTTATGACTGATAGATACTTATACTCAAAATAGAAGTACAAAAGAAATCAAGGGCAAGTGCTGAAATGTGCACATTTGTGAGTAACATAATACTGTCTGTGTCAACTATGTGCTTACATAATTCCTATTGAAATATCATCCAAGAGTTTTATTTTTTCCTCCATATATTGGCCTTATTATATCAAGCATAAATCAAAGCACAAAATTCTATGTGAATAGCCCTGAGATTGCAATGCTTAATTTTGAGCTTCAGTCTCAATTTAAATAGCACCTTTTATCCAGAGTTTTCAAATGACTTCCAAACATTTGGAATTAAATTGAACTTCCCTTTATTTCCTAGAACAGTAGTCCTCAAAGTGTGATATCCAGACCAGGAATAGCAGGACTTGTTAGAAATGCAAATTCTTGAGCCTCTCCCCAGACCTACTAGATCAGGAAATCTAGGGGTGAGGCCCAGTATTCTGTGTTCTAAGAAGGCCCACTGGTATTCTGATGCTCTCATCAGTTTGAGAACCATTGGTCTAGCGGAACAAAATTACAGAAATACAGAAGACTAAATGATTGGAATATTCTATGGTCAGAGGTCAAAAACCATCACATTTCTTTCCAGTTCTGATCACTGTTTTCACTGTTGGGTTAGTTTTCTTTCATGCTATTTCTTTCCAAATGGACTCAGAGCTATGACGTGTCTCCAAAACTGATGTTCACTTTTGGACCCACAGACATACCTTTCTAGGGCAACAAATCCAACATCAAAGCCATGTTTACTTAACCCAGGGAAAAGGGTTAAAATTGGTACATTAATTGAAGAGTTCCTAACACTGAGTGTTGGATACGCTGCTATTAAGTCCTGGTCTGTGGTAAGGGGCACATAGATTTGATGTGGAGTAAGGGAGTTCCCACTCAGCCAGTTCAATGGAACACACCCGGTAAGATCAGGCCAAAGTAAGGAAATCAGCAGCTCAGCCCTAGTAACTAAAACCAAGGGGTGAGAGTTAATATCAAATTTGAAAAGTCATGCTATTGAAAATTCTGAAAACACTTACCTGTTTTGGCAATGGGTCTAGTAGACTACAGTCATAATAATAAAAAAATAAAATAATACATATTTCAATCTCTAACAGAGCAAGCCACCTGAAAGAAAAATATAAAATTGTTACTTGGTTATGAAAGATGCCTAAACATCTACCAACAGATAATATCTGGAAAGTATACGTATTTCAGAACAAATATGGCCTTCTTTGCAATATAAACTTTTATTATTAAAAGGATAGAGTAAGTGAAGAACTTTTTTCTTTCACAGGGATACCTCCTTTCATTGAACTTCACTCTACTGTGCTTCACAGACTTTTCTTTTTACAAATTAAAGGCAAGACCCTCCATCACCATAAAGATTATGACTCATTTTATTGAGGTGGCCTAGAAATGATATCGCAGTATTTGAGTTCTGCCTCTACTGATCTGCCTACTTGGTAGTGTAAGTTGGAATGACTAAATTGCTTAAAAATGTAACTTGTTTAGTTAGTACAAGCACTCATGAATGAAAGTCCATGTGTCTTTCCTAAGTTTAGATCTGAGCTCTCCAATATGATAACCAGTGGCTACATGTGGCTATTTAGATTTAAATAAATTAAGATAAAACAAAATTTAAAAATTTCAGTTCCTCGGTTGTATAGCCATATTTTTTTTTAAGTGCTCAAGAGTCCTATATGGCTACTGGATACTACACCACAGTACATACTTAGAACATTTTCGTAATTACAGAAAATTCTATTGGGCAGTCTTATTTGATACGGTCCCTCATTACTCACTAGAAATTATTGCCTAAATGCTCTATAGGTACCTCATTCCTCATAAATTATGTACACATACTACTGTATTAGTTTACTATCTACTTTGTGAGACATGTATAAATAGAAACCAAAAAACTGAGAAAAATGTAAATGGAATTTTGCCATTTTTTCTTTCATGTTTTGAGTTCTCCTCAAGATATGCAAACCATTTTAGAGGTCACAGCCTTTGCTAAATACAATTAGGACAACAGGCCAGAAAAATGGAAGTCATCAGAGACTCCATCCTCTCATTCACCCTGCATATCCAATTAGGCACTGAGACCCTTTGTTGTACCTTCTAAATCAGTGGTTCAACCTTCCTAATGCCGTGACCCTTTAATACAGGTCCTCATGTTGTGGTGACCCCCAACCATAAAATTATTGGTAGCTGCTCTCTACATATGTATGACTGGTCTGCATAAGTACCTTATGTGTTTTCCGATGGTCTCAGGCAATGCCTGTGAAAGGGTCGTCCCCAAAGGGGTCACGACCCACAGGTTGCGATCCGCTGTAATCTAAATACTTCCCCAAGTATCTTTACGCCTTTGGGTCCAGTCCTTCCACTGCTCCCTCAGTGTAGGTCTTCAGCACTTATTTTCGGACCCATGAATCAGTTTAGCTTCCATATTGATCTCTGCTTCCAGTTTCACTCCTCTCTACTCTATCCTTTTTCACTCGACCACTGGAGAGAACTTAATAGTTCTCTGTCTCCCAGTTGCGCACGCACACTCAATGCTTCCATTACCTTCCAAATGCCAGCCCTTGACAATATGCCCTCTAGCTACTTTCCGTATAGCTCCTCTTTGAAACTTACGCTCTTGCCAAGCTGCACACCGATGTTCCCTGGATGGTGACGCTCTCAATTGCAAGCCCTTTCCCTGAGGCTCAGCCCCCTCTGAGGCATTCCTAACCATTTGCTTCTGGGCTGAGGCACCCTTCCTCTTCATTTCTGTAGCTCCCTGTGCACATCTCAGCCATAGCATCTATCGCATTGAATTATGACTGCTTATTAGCTATTTCTCTCCTAGAAGAGGTATTGTATTGTGGGGGTTTTAGCACAGTGCATAGCACACCACTGGTGTTTGAATAAATGAATAGATGATGGAAGGTGATGCCCTTTGTAAAGCAGGTTAAATTTCCTGCCCTTTTCAGCCTTCTCTGTGTTTCTGTGACACTTTGCACATCCCTCAACTAATGTCCTATCCTACAGTTCTACTATATCCTACTACATTAGTTAATCATTTGCATATCTAGCGCCCTTTACAGACTACAATCTTCACAAAAAGCAGGAACTATGTCTTATTTATCTTTGAATCCTCAATGTTTGTTGATTAAATGAATGAATGAATATGAATGATTGGATATTCATATTAGATAATTATATTTGTTTCTCATTGGTATTCTTTGAAACATCTTGACTATGTTTTATTTCAAATAAAATCTGGAGCACTCTGGGTGTTGTTATAATCCACTTGGATGCCACATAAATTCTTTATGAATATTTATGATGCAAACTCAACTTTACTTACTTGTAAATGCTAAAGATAATTTGTTCCAACAGATTATTAATGTCTATTATACAGAATACACCCAATCTTTACTGAGTAAGCAGCAATTCAAAAAAAAAAAAAAAAAAGCAATTTGTATACAGGTTCAGAATTTCTCACAACTAAATGTTAGTCAAATCTTTTTACAAAGTAGAACTTCTACTTCTGGCATGAGATAGATAACAGATGTCAATGTTATCCCCTTGCCTTAAACAACTCAAAAATGGGGAAAGAGTCACAGTGTGGGGTAAACACCCCTAAAAGGAAAGAAATGAGGTAAGCTCTATGGTTGCCCTAGCTCACTGCCTGTGGCAGTTTCTAGGCAACAGTGCAAGGAGGGGAGAGCCCACCTGGACCTAGTAGTCTCAGTAAATGAAGCAGACAGAGATCAAAGTTCAGGCAAGTTAAAGAGACTAGAATTTTCAGGAATGAAGGTCAGAGAGGAGTGAGTTCCATAAGGACAGCAAGCTTGCAGGGGGCTCCTTTAAGTATTTGGCTGAGTCCTGACCTCTGCACATGTGAGGAGAAACTACTGAGAATGGAAAAGGAAAATGCAGAAGAAAGTTAAAGAGTAGTACGTGGCTGGATAATACCCAGAGGTCACACAAGACAGAAGTCTGTGTTCCCACAAGCTAGGATGGAAAGATCTTGCAACACACAGACTACTTTGTAGAGTCTTTAAAAGGGTATGGCCTTAGTAGTGGAATTATCTTAAATTAAATGCTACCCTGGATTCACCTAAACAAAGCCTTAGAATAATAAAGGCTAACACTAAAGGAATACAATAAAATCTAGTATCCATGACACTTAAAATGTATGTTGTGCACCCACTCAAAATAGCCAGGTCTGGAAGAAATAGGAAAAGATGACACATAAGCAAGCAAAACTCATTAAAAAGAAACAGATGCAGAAATGACAGATGTTAGAAACACCAATTAAATGTATTCCATGTGTTCAAAAAGGTAGGAACAGGATGAAAAGAGAAATGCAAGATATAAAAAATATCCAAAGCCAACTTCTAGCAATGAAATATGCAATGTCTTCAATGAAAAATATACAGGATAGGATTAACAGAAGATAAGACACTGCAAAAAAAAAAAAAGATAATAGAACTTAATGTAACAATGGAAATCATCCAAAATAAAGTACATAGATTCAAAAGACTGAAAAAAGAAATGAAGAGAGTATTAGTGACCTATAAAATAATATCAAGCAGCCTAACATACACGTAATTTGGATATCCAGATATGTGGACAGAAAAAATAGTTGAAGAAATAACAGCTGAGATATTTCAAATTTGTGAAAAGTATAATTTAACCAAGATGCTCAATGAACCCCAAGCAGAATAAATATAAACAAAACCATCCTAAGGCAAATCACAATCGGATTGTTAAAAGAAAAAGTGATAAATAAAAATCTTAAAAGCAACCAGAGAAAAAGAGACATAATGAAGAAAAAATTTTTTAAATGATCATAGACTTCTCATCAGAAACCACTAGGGCCAGAAGACAATGGACCAACATCTTTAAAGTGTTATAAGAAAAAAAAAACTGTCAAGGTATGAAGAAAAAGTACTAATATTATTTTTTATAATAATGCACTAACTACTATGAGAGAGGCTAGTCTGGAAAATTTTGGGGGGTGAATACTGAGTTTCCTTTTTATGAATTTAGATACATTTCAAAAGCGTAATTGTTTTGAGGAGCTATATGAAAGAGAGAAAGATGAACAGACATTGAAGTGACAGTCAACCATTTAATACAGGAATGTGAAGAATAAAGATTTGGACATCACTCTAAAAAACTGGAAATGTTATGCCATCATGGACTGTTTTGAAAAGCCCGGGTCCCAAGGTCAGCTGTGGACCACGCTGCTACAAGTCCTCAGAGTTACTCTGTACTTGGCCTTTGAGAAAGGTACTAATGGAGGAAGGAAAACGGACCCTGGAGTGAAATTAACTCCGCAGGGAAGGGGCCGGGCTGAAACAAGGGTGTCTGCTCTGGGGCTGTTTTGCAAAAGAGAAAAGGTACATCCCCATATAAAGGAGTGAACATTCAGGAATAGGGGACTTCCCATGAGGTTCTCAAGTTAAATACTTTCCTCCTAGACTATGAGAAAAGAAATACTTTAGGTAAAACTTCAATATTTCCCCACCACACTGTAACTTTTGTCACCTGAAAATTTCAGTCAAATCTTACTCATTTACAGTGTTTTGTGTGATAATTCAGTAAAGAATAAAGAGATGAGAATGGGCAGGAAGTGTGATAAGCCCCCTTTCCACCCTTCTGTTGGAGATAGTATGAAAGAAACAGCACTCCATCTTCAGCCAGGAGCTGGGAGTACAGCAAAGATTTTAGAACTCCAAGGGTGACATTCTGAGTGGACAACTAGAATGACACCTACCCTTCCTCTCTATGCTCCCCAGAAGAGAATGACATTTATGGAAACAATGAAATGACACTTAGATTACACACTAAGATAAGAAAATCATTCACTCATTCATTGAGTAACCATAATAAGATCTCCATTCATTTATTCATTCGACATTTACTGAGTGTCTTTATGTGCTATATACTCTTCCAAGTGCTGAAGTTACAGCAGTAAGTGGTAACACTCATGCTTTCATGAAGCTTTCATTCTAGTTGAGAGGCAGTAAATAGATAAATGAGAACTGCTTATATCAAGAAAGAGAATAAGGACTAAAATAGTATAAATAAGACAAGATGGGAAATGAAGTGATACAAGTGGGGCTAAAATATTTTAGAGAAAGAAGGTTCCTGTGTTGAGGTAATATTTTAGCAGACACCAGAATAAAGTAATAGACTGTATCATGTGAATACCTGGGTAGAATATAATGCAGAGACATTAAAAGGAGCAAAACTGCAGAGGAAAGAGAATGAGAATCAATGAGGAGTCTAATGTCAGAGATGAGCAAGCATGGGGGAATGTAGAGAAACTTCCCAGGCATGCAGAGAGCCTTGTGGGACACGTTAAAGACTTCATTTCACTCTGTGAGATAAGAAGTCTTATCATTGGACAGTTTTGACTTAAGTCTTAAAAGGGGCATTCTGGCCACTATACTGACAATAACATAGGAGGTGACGTGGAGGGAAGCTAGAAGACTGATTGGAAAGCCATTACAATTTCCCAGACAAGAGAGAAAGTGGCGACTTGAATCAGGATGGCAGAAGCAGTCATGAGCCAGGGTCAGAGTCTGGATATAGTCTGTAGAGTGAGCTGAGGGTTTGCAGTAAGATGGGAAAGAAACAGAGTCAAGGCCAACTCCAAGTTTTTGACCTGAGGAGCTGCAAGGATGCAGCTGCTGTCACCTTGGCAATGGGGAGGACTGAAGGAAGAGCAGGCTGAGGAGCTGTCCTGAGCAGCTCAGTTTTAGACCTGCCAAGTGCAGCTTGCTATTAGGCCAGTGCCATGGAGACATCTAGAGGAGATGCTACGCGGAAGCCAGGTAAGTGAGCCCGGTGTTTAGGGGGGATTCAGTCAGGGCTGGAGAAATAAGAGCTATAAATACAGAGTCATCATTTTTCAGACAATTATTTAAAGCCATTGGGAGAGGATGGTATCACGTAGGGAGTGAGTTGCATAGAAAACAAGAAATCTGAGGAGAGGGCCCTGGGATACTCTGAAATTTGGAGGTCAGGAAAGTGAGCAAAGGAGACTGAGCAGAAATATCCAGAGATAGAATAACAAACACAGAGTGATGTCTCCAGGGCTCTGTGGAGAAAGGGGTTCACGGAGGGCAGGAGGCCCCTGTGCAAGGAAAGGGGCTGGGAGTACCAACACGCGAAAGCAGGCATTAGAGTTCCCACTTACACAGGCTGACAACTGTCAGGACTTCGCTCCCTTCCTAGAAGTAGATTAGATGAAATCACTCATTCAGATAACCAAGCTGACTTCTGTGTTTAGTAGAATAAACAGTCACTCCCCAGTTTTTAAGCACTAGAAAAAATACTGACTACATTTACATTTGTGAATTATAAAACAGTTTGATAAGTTGCACTGCATTCAGATAAATCCTATTTTCTTGTCACTCTGGTTTTAGCTCTTCTCTACCATGAGCTTGCTGTGGACCAGTGACCTTCACAGAGCTCCGCCCCCTGGGGTAAAGGACCTTTGGTGCTCTTCTTAAGTGCAGAGAGGAGAGGCACTGCATACACAACAAAAACGGTGAGCAACTTGGTGGGGCAGGGTGGGGCAGATGCAGTGACCAGGCACTGAGGCAGTGGGGTAACCTGTCCCAAGGCACAGATGGAGAAGGGGCACTGGGACAGCCAGGGGCCTGCAGGTTCTTTACTCCCTACAGGTGAGGAGATAAGAGATAGAGCTGTAAGGGCAGGGGAAGCTGGTCTGAATGTGCCATGTGACAGTGTTGGGACTTTGGTCTTAAAAGTACTTAAAGACCTAGTGAATAAATTGTACATATTGAAAAATTACACCTGTATGTGAAAACTAAGTTTCTTTAAGCATTGCCATGTATCGAATGCCCTCTAATCAGTACTTTATCACACAAATGAATAATGTAAACAAGACCTGGGGTTCCCTGGTGGTGTAGTGGCTAAGGCGCTCTCAATGCTGCGGCTGGGTTCGATTCCCAGCCAGGGAACCACCAAAAAACAAAAAAACAAAACAAAACAAAAAAAACAAGACCAATGTTCATAAGGTATTTCCCAGTATAGATTTAAACATTTTAGAAATACTAAGTATATTTTGATTAGAAATAATTGGAAATGATGTTTATCAAATTACTAAAATGATAAACTTTTCTGCTAGAATCTGTAAGAAAGTGTTTTCTTTTTTAACTACCTTTTGATACTGTGATGTTCTTTAAAAATCATAAAACTGCATTTCCCTTAAGGTAAAACTTTAATTCAGGCTTTTGACAAATTTATATTGTGCATAAGTGAGGTTTTAATGTTTTTCTTCTTTTATTTTAGAGCTGAGAGTTATTAAATTAGTATTAGTTATGAAAATAGTATCCATACTGATATCACATTCTAAATATTTTGATAGCCTACCTAAAGGAAAAGTAAGATGAATTAATCATATGGATAATAAAATAATACAGGCTAAAAATCTTATTTTCTCCCAATCCAAATATTTCGATATTCTAATAGAATTACCTCCACTATCCACTAAATAAAGATAATTGTTTTACAATGGCAAAAAACTAATTGTGTTTTCAAGCATTTACCATGTTATTGAATTTTGTTCAATGTCTAAAATATGTGAGACTAACATATACATCCCTGTGACATTAAAAGGACTTTATGCCAAAGAAAATTGGCTTCATAAATTTGTATTTTTTACAGAAGCTCTTCAGAAGCAAGCTGAGCTATGTTCATGTTGGGAATGTTTTCTTAATACCACTTCTAATGTCAAAACAGTGAAAATAATGAGTTTTATTATTCATAGCAGATTTAGTTTTTACACTTACAAGAACATTACACATCTACAAATAAAGCTCATTAAAATATAAACATGCTCAAAATTCCTTAAACACTTAATACTTGCGTATTTTCCTCATTTGTAGATAAATATTTAAGGAACAAACGCAGGCACCAAAGACACAAAGTCTGACAAAACACAGACTCTAGCCTCACATTGCTAGTAAGGTATCTGGAGAGATGGAAAACATAACAATATGAGATAAAGGTGGAAATTTTGAGTCTGGAGAGAGCACTCTGACTTGGAGTAACCAACACTGACTTTATGTGGGGGTGAAACTCGAGCTAGACCTTGACAGATGGACAGGATTTCAGTGAGGAGAGATGCTGAGTGAGGGTATCTGTGACTCAGGAGATAGCATGAGCAAGGGAGGAATGGCCATGGACAGTGTAGTTAGGAGGCAGAGTAGACCCTCTGAGGAGGGTGGTCCCAGAGGCTTGGAAAGGTACAAGTGGCATCGGATTCTGGGGAGGCTGGCGTTCTCAGCTCGTGAGTGTGACCTGCAGGCAACGGTGTCAGAGTCTTACAAACACAACAACACTCAAGAGATGATTTTTGAAGGAAAATTAATTTGTATGTCATAAGATAACAGAGAAGAGATAACAGAGCCAGGGAGAAGGGTTAGGAAACTACAGCATCACTTGAGGCTAAGGCACAAAGACCTGGTACAGGAGGTAGGCATGGCCATGTAAAGCCAAAAGGAGGGAGGAGTAAAGCGTGACCCCCAAAGCCCAGGTGCCCAGGACAACAGTGATGCACTGAAAAGAACCAGAGAGTCCTAAAGGAAAGCTAGGATTAGGGGAGATAAATGACTTTAGTTTTAGATGTCTTGATTTCAAGACTGAATCCCTCTCTTGAAGTCACTGAGGTCAATGCCAGCACGGGCTGGACAACTACCACTGTTGCTAGGAACAGGGGCTCTGAAGTATGTTCCCAGCTGCTATCAGCTGCAGCTTATGAAAACAGAATGATCTCGCCCTGGAATTCAGAGAAGGCGGCACACAGACATACTTTCACAGGCAGCCTTCAGCGAAGCACGGCTGTTCAAGTTAAAGGGGAAGTACTTTTCCCACAACCACATCCCCCCGAAGAAATCTTTTAGGGAAATACAATCCATTTCGTGGCAGGAGGCAAATTAATCTAGACCAGTGGTTCTCAAACTCTAGCAGGCATCAGAATCACACAGAGCGCTTGTTAAAATGCAGACTGCTGGGCCCCACTGCCAACGTTTCTGATTCAGGAGGTCTGAGGAAGGGCCCAAGAATCTGCACTTTTAACAAGTTTCCAGGTAATGTTATTACTGGTGGTCTAGGCGTAACACTTGAGGAATCATTCATCTAGAGGACCTTGACAAGCAAAAAGGTGAAAAAATGTGTTATAATAGCCTATCAAAACTTTTAGTACACAAAATTAAAATCACAAAGAGTATCTCAGCTATACCTGAAACACTACGGCTAAACTTTTGATTGGGAATGATGGGATGGGCATAATCTGATAGAATGAGCAGGTAGATGCTGATAGTAAATAAAGCGGGGGCAGCGGGGACCAGAATAACACAGTAAGAGAAGAATGGGATAAAGTTCAGTTGGAAGAGAAAGAAAAGAAGGAAACACATGGGAAAGAGGAGAAGGGAGGGGAGGGGAGGGGAAGAGAGGGGAGGAGAAAGGAGGGAAAAATAGGGGAGGAGAGGGGAGGAATATAGGGAAAAGGAAGAAAGCAAACAGGAGAGGACTGCAGAGCCTCAGCCCTTCTCGATGGGAGATCCTGTTTTCTGTTTCATTGGGAAGATGAGAAGTGACTCCTCCTGGGAGGGAACTCTCTGAGGTCACTGTTTTTCAGAGTTGCAGCCAGCCTTGTGCCAGTGGCGATGCTACAGCTGCTACTCCCAGAAATGACGCTCCTCTGTGTATGAGCTATGAGCTAGTGATGGGGATGCCTGCTTATAATCCTTCTTATTCAAGAAAAGGGATAAGGAATAGTACTGACTTAAGATCTGGTACTCCTCAAAGAGAAATGATCTCCTGCTATATTTCAAATTCCAAACCTTCTAGGAAAAGTTTAGGAAGTGACATTTACTTTTGTTTTGTTTCATGATATACCCAGAGTAAACAAAACTCAGGCCTTTTGCAAAGCACAAGGTATTAGAAAGCAATTAACTGATGAAGTTAGTGTATATTAATACATGATTTCGTGGAGTTCAATGAATCTTGAAAGAAAACTTTGGCTTTGAAGAAGAATCTAATTACATAAGATGCTCTTGGTTGCGAGTGACAGGAAACCCACATCTGACTGGTTTCTGTGTTGAAGGGGCGACACTGCTTTCTGAGAAGCCTGGAGCTGGTGCCGGCTTCAGGCAGAGATCCCTCCAGCAGCTCAGTGGCATTACCAAGAAGCCAGTGGTCACTCCAGCTCTGCTCCATGGTACTAGCTTCATCCTAGCACTGCCTGCTTTTGCAGTCTCAAAACAGTTTCTAGGAATAGCTCCTTCTTTATTCACATCCTACAAGGATGGTGATTTTTGACCCGTAAGTTTCAACAGAAACCTTGGTAGTTAATTGAATGGCTTAAAACATTTGTTGGGAGTTCCCTGGTGGTGTAGTTGGGAGTTCCCTGGTGGTGTAGTGGCTTAAGGCTTCGGCACTGGCGCTGTCAATGCTACGGCCTGGGTTCGATTCCCAGCCAGGGCACTACCCACATACAAAAAACAAACAAACAAATAAACAACAACAAAAAACATTTGTTAACAATGAAACCAATCGCTCCAGAAAGGGACGAAGGGGACAGGGATGGGGTGTGAGGGTGGGCTTAGAAAACAGTGCTCCACTGTTACAGAGCTGGGGGTGGACTCAACGGCCATCGGCAACACTGTGACATGGGAACTGTGTTCATCCCATTCCTCTTTTTCTGGAAACTAAACCCTCTTTCTGAACAGCAGACACTGAACTTATTTCAGAGCAGTCACTGTGTTTGATGAGGGGAGAAAGCCCCATCATAAAAAAGGGCAGAAAAACCATGGCCTTGTATTGTGTGCACCATAGAGGGGGTGGACATTTATTGTGTAAATAGAAGGCGAAGAGGGTCCTCTCTGAAATTCGGCTGAGATATGAGCATGTTTATTTGAGAAGCACTTTGGCCTTGTCAAAGTATCAAGAATCACTCTCGACTTGCTTCTTCTGTTCTTGACAGCCTTAAATCTTAGCCTCATAAATGAAGTGTCATGATAGAATGGCTGGGAAAATAATGATGGCAATTTTGCTCCTGTGGTTTCTGTACTCCTTTGCATGAGTCACTGATCCTTAGTGGAGCAGAAAGAAGAGAGAAGCATGGCTAGAAATTAATAAAGGAGAGGCAGCCTGGCTCAGAGTCATGGAACGAACTACAACCACCCTTCCCACCCTCCTCCTAACCCTTTTACATACCCTTCAGGACATGTGTCCACCGTGGTGAAAATGTTAGGAAACAATTATATAAGTAAATCCAGTTTGTGCAATTCTTTTCCTCAATGGGAGTTGGGGGGCTACATTTGTTTCTGTAACGAATTCCTCAGAATAAACCAAATTTGCAACTTCTCAAGAAATCCATAGGGACCCGAGTTGGCTCCCTCCTCAAAAGGGATTGGCTACTCCCAAGTGTAAAATGGAGAAGAGCTACTTACAGTCCTCCTCAAATACAAGATTGTGCAAAGATATTTTCTTGAATAAGGCACAATTATTAGAATTACAGTGTCTTTAAAGAAACCTATAGAAACAACTGTGCTGTTTAATTGATCATTCTCATCTAGGTCATAAAGCCCCCTCCAATGCCCCTCCCTCTGAACTCCTATGGCAATGACACAGGACTCACCTGGCACTTCTCATGTGCTATTTCATGCTGTTGATTGGGGCTTGTTTTTCATGTTGCTATGTGTTATCTCCCCAACCACATTATAAGCAACTCAGGAATGTTGTGTCCCTGAATCTCCCTGGTGCTCAACAAACTGACTTGGGTTAGGCTATAAACTCCTTAAGGGAAAGAACCTTCATTCCTTATTTTGTTTTGCAAATTAACTCCTAGAGCCCTACCCTAACATATAGCACACCCTCAATAAATATTTATGGAATGAAATAGTAATCATATTAATGCTAGGTACTCAAGAAATATTTGTGAGGTTGAATACTACTACTGCTGATCTACATTAGCCGGACATATGGTAGAATTATTTGTCCAATAGCTGTGTGATTTTCATTAGGAGTTCAATCCATGACTTTGTGACCTGGTACTGCCCTAGGATACACATGGGACCCAAACACATGCAAAAAGGTGGAAATTATAGTATCTATTCCCGAGGAGTCTATGTTCCATTTCCATTTCAGGCACTGTAGCCTTACTCTTACATACCTTCTTTTTATCCCAACATGCCTTTGTAAGCAGATTAATCTTGCCAACAATCAGGGTGATTTTCACTGGCATTTAATCCCAATCAATTAGCACAATGATACAGCCAACTAGGCATTCTACTGCATGGAAAAGAACCAAGGAAAATCAAAGCTGTTGGCTTTGCTATACATTCCAGGGAGGTGAGTCTAACAAGGGCATCCCTTTTTGCTAAAATCATCAACTCCTGGAGATACCTAGGAAACACTGGAAATCCCGTCCTATTCTGTCATTTAAATTCATAGTTTAAGAGGAGAATGTCCATTTTAGTGCAACTCTTTGTTTGCATGCTACCATTGCTGAAGACGTCTGGCTATTGATGCCTCTTTCTCCTGTTTGCTCTTCTGCAAAACCACCATTCTTCCCCAGCAACAGAACTACTAGGATGGCTTCCTTTGCCATGCGTAACTAGGAGCTTCCCAGCTCCAGGGAAGTGTCTAGCAAGGGGCTCTTCCTCTAAACGTATTTTCAGAACTCCCACTCTGCTGAGGAGGAACTACAACAGTTTTACTATTCTGATTTTTACTTGGCAACTGACAGCAGCACTGAGTATTTATTTAGTCAATTCAGCAAAATCTTCTCTGTTCACTTGTGAAAAGGGCTCTCATGCTGCCTCAGTGGCCTGAATTCCAAGGGGTGACAGCTATGACGCCACAAGACTGTGTTCGTAACAAACTTGGATTGTCAGCTACTTTACAGGAAACTTTCTCGAACTCACCGAGTATTTGGTACAGAGAAAATAAATCGGTTTCTGGTACACAAAGTAGGAATGAGTGCAATTTTCTGGAGATTATGCTAAGTGTTTGTGATATTAAATTTCCAGTGCAAAGATCTATCTTGATGTACATGGTCCAAATGAAGCTGTGCATATTCCTGAATAATTTTCTGTTTTGTTCGACTTTAAAAAAGACATGTTTCATGGGTTGGCTGCCTAAAATAAGTAACAGAAAAATTAAGGACATTTAAAAACAGAAACTTAACAAAACCTACGTTAGGGCAGGTTTGTTTTTTTTTAAATTTAAGTCATATTTATTCACTATTCATATATAACCTATCAATTCTGGTTATATGACATATACTTTGCTATACCTCAGACTCAAAAGTTTTCAAAGGAAAACTTCACATCTTGTCTCCAAACTTGTTCCTATTCCTGATTTCTCTGTTTGCAGCATCTCTTCCAGTCACTTAGATTCAAAGCCACAGTCCTCCTGAAATGCCTCCTCCCAATGAATCCCCATTTCCAATCATTTTCCAAATTTGGGAAATTCTACTACTCCCTGACTTTCAAATGAAATTTTGGCATAACCATACACCTAAGTCTTGTTCCACTGCACCCAAAGCCTGTTACTGCTTCATTACCCTGTGAGCTGTGTAACAGCTCCTAAACCAGGTATTAAGGGGCCTGCCCATCTGGGCCCATGTACCTTTTCAGTCTCTCTTTCTTCCACTACTAGTAATCTGGTCCCAATTACAGTAGTCATAATCCCTTCATCTACATGCCCCTGTGCTTAAAGAGCCTTTTACTACTGTTTCGTCAGTTAGAAGTTTGCCCAACCCTTCAAAGGCTACTTTCCCCCGAAAACCTTCTAAAATCACCCTGACCAGATATACCCTCTCTTTTGAATCTCCAGTGTGCATCTCATCCTGCATTGCTTGCACTAAGATATTGTCTGCTGGGGTCTGAGAACAAGTGTTATTCTTGCATGAAGCTTCTGCAGTACCCAGGACACTGCTTTGCACGCAGTAAGGGCTCAGGACATTTAAAAAAATGTACAGTTTCTCCATAAATAAGATACTACTGATTGAGCTGAAATGCCATGGTTCCCTCCATGGTATCCATTACTCTCAAACTGAAGCAAATGTCTGTCAGCCTCAAAAGATATCGCAGTAATGTCATAACAGCTCCTCTTAGAAACAATAGTCATTAGCTGACCATTGGCCCATACTACAATGCTTCATTGTCAAGCATTTCTGTCACTGATTTAAAATACTTCTAGGTCAGTTTCAAAGGTGGTTATAATAAAGTCTTTAGTTGCAATGGAAAAAAATGTAAAAGGACCCCAAAAAACAATATATATTCTTTTTAGAAGAGCTACTTATAACATTGATATTAAATTGGTGACAAGAACAATAAATGCTATTGGTTTAAGAACTACTTTTCTAAAGTAAAAACAATATGAGAGGCAGGTGTTTTGGGTTATTGCTATTACTGTTGTTTTTCTTTGTTATACTATGCCACTAAAGTATCTGACACTCAATTACAGCATTTAACTTTGGGGGTTTTGGGTGAAGATAATCAGCACGCTTTCATCTCTAAACAATAAAACCTTCAATTCAAACTGCCTTAAAAATAATGAACATTTACTACATATGTTAAATACATATATTATTATCATTATTCACAAAAATAAAAACATTTATCTAACACAACAGGAAGGAGATGAGCTTCTCAAAACTGATGATTCAATGGCTGGCGATATCACATGAACCAGGTTCGTTCCTTATCTCTGTTCTGCTGTCCACCGACTCCACACCATCATAGGGCTATTCCACTTGAACCTGATGCTAGTAACAACTACGGCTACATGCTTTCTATATCCAATGGGCAAGGACAAAGGAGGCCTCTGTCCTAACTGTGAAAGAAAAGTTTCTTCTTTTAGTCGGTTGGTCAGTTTAAGTCAACAGTCTACAATACAACAAGACAAAAACTTGTCTCCAGGGAAACACTAGGCAATAATTTGCTTACCCTTAGGTTTCTAGAACAACTTCTAAAAAGGAAGATAGAATTACCATGGCTGGCTAAAACTCACAAAAACCATTTTTGGGGGGAGGTGTACAAGGTCCGACAATTAAGCTCACAAACTTGCCACCATGTGCTTACACTGAGAGCACTGTACAAACAACTCAGTAGGGTTCATAACCTTGGTGTACCTGTGTCTCACAGCTGTGTTCGTGTCAATGTGTGGCGGTGTCTTGTTGAGTGGTGTTCATTATTGCTGTCATGTGTTTGTGCACCATCACTGGAATGTCAGAGCTTGAATTAGACCAATGAACCAACATTAAATTTCTTGTAAAACTTGGCAAGAGTGGCAGTGAAATCAGGGACATGTTAGTCCAAATTAACGGGGCTAATGCCATGAAGAAAACAGCAGTGTACAAATGGATTAAGTGTTTTTCTGAGAGGAGAGAAAGTGTCACTGATGAAGAGAGGTCAGGGCAGGCAGTAATGAGCAAAACTAAAGAAAACAATGCAAAAATTCAGCAAATTGTGCATCAAAATCATTGGCTGACTATGAGAAGCATCAGAGTCCAAGTAAACATTGGTAGAGGAACAGGAAAAATCTTGACTGAAAATCTTGGCATGAGAAAGGTGTGTGCAAAAATGGTCCTGAAGGAGCTCACCGATGAACAAAAGCAAAGGAGAGTTGAAGTTTGCCAACACCTTCTGGAGAGGCAAAATGATGTTTTGGGCTGTTATCACTGGTGATGAAACTTGGGTGCCCCAATGCACCATGAAACAAAGTGTCAAAGTGCACAATGGAAGTCAGCCAGTTCTCCACAACCAAAATAGCTCTGTCAGTCCAAATCAAGAGTCAAAACGATGTTGCTAACCTTTTTTGATTATCAGAGGAATTGTTCATTATGAATTTGTAGTCAGTCAACCAAACTGACTATTAGGAAGTGCTGAAAAGGCTCCATAAAAAAGTTTAAAATGACCTAAACTTTCCCCCAAAACTCATGGCTCTTGCATCGTGACAATGCAGCAGCTCACATGGCACTGTCTGTGAGGGAGTTTTTGAGTCAGTAAACAAATAATTGTATTGGAACAACCTCTCTCCTCAACCTGATTTGGCCTCCAATGACTTTCTTTTAACCCAAAGATAAGAGAAATATTGAAAAGAAGACACTTTGATGACATTCAAGACATCAAGGGTAATACAACAACAGCTCTGATGGCCATGCCAGAAAAACAGTTCCAAAATTGCTTTGAAAGGTGGACTAGGTGCTGGCTTTCATTAAATGATGAACGACTGCCCTAGAACAGGGCATCGCACGGAAGGGAAGTCCCGGGTGGCAGATTAATTTAGCTACAAAAGGTTATCAAAGAAAAGTTTTTATAGACCCCAATTAACCCAATAAACAGAAAACATCTAGGAAGCTACAGCTATGCTCCAGGCTAAAGACGTTCTGTTAACGCCAACAAATGTCCACCATACAACTGTATTTAAAGAAATACTGTACTTTTGTCTTTATCTTTTTAAAAAAGTATAACTCGATCCACATTGAATTATTCTTAGCTGAGCACTGGAAACATATTTTGTCTGGCAGCTGGAAGTGTAATATGAGGTCTGTCCAGAAAAAGTCCAGCCATAAAATGCCTCTGCTTTTCATACGACAGGGCTGGATACTCTCTGGACAGCCCTTGTGTTCTGTTCTCAGGAGGCTCCTATCAGAAGCCCCTGTAGTCATTCTCACAAAGACATAGCGTAATACAACTGTCAACCCAACAAAATGGGGTCTCCTGGCTTCCCCTGTAGTTTGCTATTGGAGAAAAGAAAGATTAAACCAAAAAGCTTCCCCACTCCACAGTGTCATCTGCCTGCAGACATCTGGACAAACGTGGCCCTGCTGGGTCACTGACCTTCCAGGACACTGGTACTTCCCGGTTCCAAACGCCATGAAGCAGTCCAAGAAAGCATGCTTCTCTAAATTTGCCTTTTCCCAACGTTCCTGTGGGAAGAAAACATTTTTTTTTCCAAGTCAGCCTTACATAAATAAGCTTAACTTTATTTCTCTGGGCTAAAAATGACCATGTACAGCTAATCCTTGCATATAAAGTTGCAGGGTTGCTGGTAATTTTTTCCAAACTGTTATTAATATCAGCCACAATTATGTTTTTGGAACGTGAGCTAATAAATAAAAGGGTTTAAAAAGAATTTTTGTTAAGTGGCAAATGTAAATCAACCACACAATTGACCTCAGAGAGGAAGACTATTTATAATAAGGCCTCAGGCTCCACCATAAAACTGCCCTGGGTAATAAATTTAGTAATAAGACGTTGACAGCCCTGCTATTGGAGAAAGGCTGGGATGCAGAATGAATACATCTGGATGCCATTTTTGACATTTTTACCTAAAGGCAGAAAATGGACCAAATGACCTCTTAAGAAGCTGTTCAGCCCTGTAACTCCCCGAATTCTAAGAAACAGTAGAACACAGTTTTAATTTGCTTCATTTTTATTTTTTGTACTTCTTGGAAACCAAATATGAGAAACAATTGTCTTAAGAACACAAAATAAGTCTTCTGTCAGAACCAGGCATATTTACTTGAACATGCCCTGCTGGTTTCAGATAAAAATTTATTTTTTAAGTTGGTGAAGCTTATTCCAAAAACCTTTTCTGATTTGTGTTATGCCATCTATGCTGCAAATCTAATCTGTACTCTGTAGTCTTAGTTACTAGAGAAATATGGCTACTGAATGATACAGTCCTAGTTAATTTATGAATTTATACGCCTGACCTAGAAATAAATTAAAATCAAAGGACATGCATATGGAAAGAAATCACTTACGGGTTTGAACAATTCAGGTTCCGGAAAATACTTTGGATTTCTATGTAGCCAAAACGGAGACAGCATCAACAAGTCACCAGAAGGCACCATGTAATTCTATGACAGAAAAATCGGTTCCAAGTCATTGTTTGAAATCTGCTTTAAAGAGAGTTTGAGTCATTAACAATAAAGCTACATCTATATTGTGGAGAAGACGTAAACATTTTATAATCCATGGTGAGAAAATCTAAGTCCTTCCTGGAGGGACAGTTTCTATTTTGTAACTTAGGGCAATGACTGATTTCTAATGCTGATGATTCATTACATGTACACACCTACTTGGTGACAGGGAAATATTAGATAAATGTGAAAAGTTCAGAAACTAATATAAGTGCACTCTAATGCAGCTTTCGATGTTCAGTATTGGGGTTTGTGGCACATATTCTTGGTGATGGAAACCACAGTGTATCTCCAGGTTCTGGAACAGAAACATCTAACTCTGAGACAGGACACTGAGGAAAGGGCCAGCAGGTGACCTGTCCCTGGGGACACTTGTGATAGTGTCAGTGGAGGGACAGTGGGTTCTTTGTGTGTTTTTTTCGCTGTAGCAGCAGCTGTTAGGGCAGAAAGACTGTGAAGACAACTGGCCACGAAGACACAGGACAAAGCCAGTGCTGAGTGTTTATCTAACAGGTTTTGTGTTGGAGGCTGCAGTGGGTGCGGGGCTGAAGAGAAGCAGGGTGATTCCTCAGACAGCAGAGCCTGCATGATCCTTCTTCATTCATGTTATAACACGTCTTCATGACGTATAAACCGTCCCAAGGACTAAAATCCATTTGGTAAAATCACCCTCACATCACCACGCTCAAAAGCCACAGGACAAAGAGCCCTCCCACGAAGTGTGATCACTAGATTGCAACCAACTTGACTGAGGTGAAGCCATTTAATGAGTAACTCCCATCGTCCAGCATCGGAAGCCACATCTACTTAACCCTGTATCATTCTGAAGTGTTTCCGAGGTATCGGCAAAACTCTAACGTCATGTATCTAGAAGTATTAATAGCACCTTACAATTAAATATGTCTTTTTATGGTAGCAGGGAGTGGAATATGGGGAGAGGTCATTATGTTTTAACCCAGGGGAATCCCTGAGGGCAGGGCTGCAGGCAGTGCTGGGACAGGCCTCCAATCAGAGCAACTGCTGCCCTTCCCCTTCTGACCCCATCATCCTCTTTAGTGGCTGCTGACCTATGAGTATAATTATGACTTTGAGGCTGCTGTAGCCTACAAAGCAGGCTAGTAGAGAAAGACTTCTAATGGGGCCCCAACAACAGCATTAACGTTAGCAAAAGGGAGGGGACCAGAAAGATGTTCCTGTTGCAGCAGCAAAGGCCAGGCTGAGGAACAGCGTGAAGAAAATGGGAGAGCTGGCTGTATCCAAGGGGCCCTCTAAGCAAACAGACATCTTCACGCCCAGTCTAAACAGTCCCAGTCATTTTTTTGTAGATGACTGACGAACAGAGAAAGAACAAGAGGGAGACGAAACAGTCATAGGACCAGAACATGGACTCCCAGCTAAGGAAAGTCACAGGGCACAACCTCTCTGGGTGGCAGTCACTGCATCTCCCGGGTGGACAGCACTGAACCTGGCCAGCCCACCTCACAGAGGTGACGGTGAGGCCAAGTAAGCTTCGCCTGCTGGTGCAGAGATGCGGCTTTCTTGTAGAGGGAAGAAAAGGCAGGATGCTCTGCTGTAACTCAGGAAGGATGCTGGAGCAAGGTGGGTGCAAGGAATGCAGGCTCTTGAAGAGAAAGGAAGAGAACTACAAAAGTGAAGCATCTATTAGAGGCTGTCCAAAGCACGCAGCTTGTCTCCTAGCTCGGCTAAAAAAACAAAAGCGTACTTTAAAAATGAAAGCGTATACTCTTCTGGGCGATTAAAAATTTCTCTCTTTAAAAATTCTGGAAAATTCACAAAATTAGAAAAAAAATCAGAAAACAGAGTGCCGACAAGACAGTCATTAATTGGCTAGACTTCCCTTTAATACTTGTACCTAATAACAGTAGTTCAGTGTTCGTTGTAATTGTGGTTTTTAAACATTGCTTTTACCCTACTAAATAAATAATTTTGAATCTTACCTTGTTAACTTAATATTAGAGCATAAGTATTTTTATTTATATTGTATACTCATAAATAATTTTCTCTCCAGTGCATATTTAAGCTTTCTTGGATAGATTAAACCATGATTAATGTAATCATTATCTAATGCTCTTTTATTAATAGTTTCATTACATCTTCTTCCACAGGCATTTTTCATGTAAAATCTTCTAACAGATCTTCAGAAGACATCAGTCGTAATTTTCTTTTAAAGTTATAAATACAGGGCGCCCAACTATTTCCTCAAATTTTTAGGAAAATATAGTTGTAACTACTATATTTGAGAGTGTGAATGTCATTGGCCTTTTATTTCCTGACATTTTTAGGTTATTTTTTATTGCTGTTTAAAATTTTATATCTTGGTTATTTTTCATGTTATTTTCTTCTGTAAACTTTTGTGCTCATGTCCTACCCTCCTTAATCTATGTAATATTAGTGCTCTACTTATTAATCTGTGAGTTTTTAAAATATTATAATCATTTACTCTTGTGTTGTACACATATTGACATTTATTCTTAATTTTTGGTTTACATTTGAGTTATATTTAAAACAATGACATGTTAGAATTTGATATGGTACATTCAAATCTGTTTATCTGTTTGTGGTTTCACTGATTAATCCTAAACTTAGGCAGCTCTCTTCTCTCTACAATAGTGGCTATCAATGGTGGTTTAGGGACTTCTGAAAGTCCCTGAGACCTTTGCAGAGCATCTGCCAGGTTAAATTTTGTTCTAGGGTAAAGTCATTCAATGGATTTTAATGTAACTGAGTACAAAAAATTCCCTGATATATTTTCAGATTGCAACAAACTTTTTAGAAAGTACCACTGGTGAATTTTAGTGTAATATCAGAGAATAACCACAAATATCTGAAAAGGCTATTAAAATAATCTAATCCTTTCTTTTTCTAGCTACATGTCTCTGTGAGGCAGGGATTTCTTCATTTCCATCAATGAAAATAATATATTACACCAGATTAATTGCAGAAACATATATTTTAATCCAGATAGCTTCTGTTAGTAAGGCATTAGATTTGCTAAAACTAAAATGATGCTATTGTATTTTTTTTGGAAAATATAGTTATGTTTCATAAAACCATGCTATTAATTTAACATGGAATAGGTTTCTTATTCTTTTTAAATGAATTTCTAAATAAATATTTCAACAATTTCTCACACAGTAAATATTGATAGATATAATACCCACAGACAAAAGCTCTTCGGGGTCCTTAATAATTTTAAAAAGTATAAAGGAATCCTGAGACCAAAAAGTTTGAGAACCACTATGTTTAAAAAAATGTACCCACATTTAGCCAGTCCTTCCCAAGCTATATATTAATTTGTTTGCCCTTCATTGACTTACAATGATTCCTTTATCCTATATTAAATTCTTATGTACAATGGGGTTTTGTTTCTTTGTTATCCAGTCTCTTCTATTGACCTAAACACCTGGTCTGAGACCACTATCATCTCATTTTAACTGTTGTAGTTTTACAACATATTTTAATAACTTGTGGTAATTAATATCCATTAAGTACTCATATTTTCCAACACTTTTTTTGCTAGTTGTTTCTTGGGTATTCTTGCAGATTAACTTTGTATTGAAAATATGAAAAACCCTAAAAAGAGGTACAGGTAAAAGTTTAAGAGTTTTTTTGAAAGGCAGCCTAATAAAGAAGAAGAAGGAATGAAGTCAAAGAAAACAGCGTTTGTCCATTTTAATTTATTCCAAAAATATATAGAAAGTAATGGTTACAGGAGCAAAAATAAACAGTGACACCCTGTTCAAATGACACTGGACAAGTACAGTGGGAGAATACTCCAGCATTTACAGCAAGAAACACTGAGCAGCTGTCTCATAGGAAAGAAAATATAAGCCTCTGTCACTACTCAACATAAACGATCCCATCTGAAATGTTTTCTATAATCCAATTTCCTAGTTAGTATATTCAGCAAAGACAGTCCACCTGTTTTAGAAAATATATGGGAGCTCAAAAGGATCAAGTTGAAAGAATTTCTACTAAGGAAATAATTAGTAAAGTATACAAACATTTAGCTACAAGGATATTCATCTTTGTACTGTTTATAACAGTGAAAGAAGAATGGAAGACACATACACATTCAAGAATAGGGAAGTGGTTTAAAAATGCATACTATGGCCATATATAGATGACTACGTTGAGATTCAAAATGGTGTTGATGTCTCTTATTGATATAGAAAACTATCTGTGATCTATTATTAAATAAAATGAAAGCAGGTTATGAGAAGATTAGCGTAGTATGATGCCAACCTAATTTTTAAAAATGCATGCACTACAAGAAAAACATCTGAAATTATAATAATATCAGTGTTTGTTCACAGTAATTACCTCTGACTTGAGATGATAACCAATTTCTAATTCCTTCTTTCAGCTTATTTATAGGTCTCTTTTCTTTTTTTCTAATTGCCATGTATTATGTAATAAGAAGAAAACTCTGTGCAGGTTATTATTTTTAAAGTTGAAGTCTCATCTCCATAGGGAGAAATGCACAGTGACTAGTCTGGGCCTCCCAAGAGGACAGGCTGTGTTTATAAAAGAAATAGTGAGAACAGGAAACACTGGACCTTTCACAAATATTGAAAAGATACTGTGGAAAATAATGAAAGGAAGTGCTGGAATATTCCTGTAGGATGGCAGCCTGAGCACACACAGGTTTCTGTGGTTGCTTCACCACTAAGACAGCCATCACCAGCAGCGGGGAGGGGGGGGGGGGCTTGGAAGCAGACTCCATAGATCCGAGCCTCGTGTCCTTTAAAAAGGAAGTGTGAATGTACGGCAGTGGAGGTAAGAGACTATGGATTGTTAAAACTAACTTCTTCACTCATTTGGAGAGCAATTAGTTTTAATTAAAAATTTTTCATTGGGAATTCATTGATATTGAACCTATAAAATAGTTCAGTTTTGTTAGAGGAATATATGTTGTGAATCATAACTGTGTTTATACCCTTGGACCAGTAATCCACCACTAAAACATAACTCAAAAATAAGCATTAAAAAAAGAAAATGTACTCTGCACAAAGATGCAAATAATTACCACATTAAAACAACCACAAAGAAAAATGATCCAAATTCTCAAGAGTTAGGAAATAAATATTTAAGCTATCAACTCAATGAACTATTATGGGCAAATGAAGTAAGTATGAGAATACTCCAGATATATGAAAAGTAAAGAATAATGTTTAAAACTTTTTTAATGACAGATTTACCCTATGATGAAACATAGATTTCTGTACTGATGTCATACAGAGCGAACACTGAATAGTTGTGGGGACTGTGTATGTACAAGTGTATATATGTGTGTATGTGTTTGAACATAAATGTTTCTTTTGACAAAGTTGTTCAAATAAGTAAACTTAATTTTGAAAATCTCTGTGACATTAATAGCCCCAACAAAAGTTACAACCCCTTCTGGTGGAACGCAATCTTGACAAGGATATGATGTCAAAAGCTCCCTCAGAGAGCGACTCACTCAAAGACAAGAGATGGGGACAGGGTGGTGGAGTACAGAGAGTGACGGTATCAGTACCAGTATTGATGCTTGAGCAGCAAAGAAGTGAGTTGCACAGAAATTTTATGGTGGAAAAACGAATCCATTTGTGCCAACGTCTTATGGTAAAATAAAAACACAAGGAAGGAGGAAATCAACGGAGCCGTCTTCAAGGATGACTAAAATGAAAAGTCAAGTGAAATAAGCAGGAAACTAGTATCTACCCAGGAGAGAAGTCCTACTGCTACTAATAGAAGGGCAAAAAGTGGGGCAAGGGAGATAGACTTCGAGTGGTAGTGCAGGAAAAGACAAAGGAAAAATGGGATGACTACAGTCTTTATGTTAAGAGAAACATAAAGACAAAGTAGTATTTCTTTGAAGGAAGAAGTGTCAGGGTATAAGTATAATCAAGGAAATAAATATACACGAATAGCCTAGGCATACTGAAGGCCAGGACAGCAGAAGCCAAAAGGAACATAATTTCAGAAATGCATTATATTGGAAACTGGTGTGTCCCTAACAGTTTTTGGTTTGTGTCTGGGAAGAAAATCTATTTTTGTAACAAATTAAAACTCTCTTATTATAAAATTATCCTGTAATGACCTCATATATTTAGCTAATGAGATAGCAAAAGCTAGGTGGTAGGTCTGAGAAGCAGGTACAGACTGGTGGCCATGTAAGTGGTCGGCAGAAGGACGGGTTAAAGAAGCCCGAGATGAAGTGTGCTGAAGCCATGCAAACCACGCTGAAACAGGAGAGAGAGAGAGAGAAGTGCAAAAGCAACAGGAAAATCTATCCATAGGGACTTAGATATGAAAATCTTTATGGTTTTTCTCACTGTTTTGTTCATGGCACAGTTAGTAGAGATGAAATGGGAACTTTAAAGGAGAGATATTTCAGGGTAAATGAGACCGGAAGGAGGAAATGAAAGAGCGAGAAAAAAGAATTGAGGAAGAGGAGAGATTCATACTGCTGACTTTCATAATAAATGTGGTAGGATGAGAGGAAGGGAGGAAGGAAGAAGAGAAACGAGGTAAGGGAGGGTGGAGGAGAGAGAAAAGAAGAAAAGAAGTGAATCTGAGGGTTTTGGAGTAGGGGATAGGACAAGCATAAAGCACCTTCAAGAGATCGTCATGGTACAGAAACCAGCCAAAGAGTACCCTCTCCACCAAAAAAAGGTCAAGAAAACTATAGACCAATGTCTCTTATGAACTGAGATGTAAAATTCCTCGACCAAATTAGCAAAACAAATAAAAAAATGTATAAAAAGAATTACGCACCATGATCAAAGGAGATTTGTTCCAGGTATGAAAGGCTGGTTCAACACTCGGAAATCAGTAAATGTAATCTACCACAACGGTTAAAGAAGAAAAAGCACTGGAGAAAACTGAACATCAATTCATGATAAAATTCTCAGCAAATTAGAAATAGAGGGAAGTTTTCTCAACTTGATTAGGAACATTTATGCAAAACTGACAGCGAACTTCACACTTAATGGTGAAAGACCAAATGTTTTCCTTTTGAGATCAAAAACAAGGCAAGTGTGTCTGCTGTCAGCACTATTATTCACCACAGTATTACAAGTCAGAGTCAGGGCAGTAAGGCAAGAGGAAGGAATAAACGGTATACAGATAAAAATGAAAGAAATTAAATTATTATCTACATAGAAACTCCCAAGGAGATACAAAAACACTCCTAAGACCAGTGACTTCAGCAAAAGTGCAACAGAAGGTCAACACACAAAAATCCACTGTATAATTGAGAATGAAAACTTTAAAAAAATATCATTTACCAAAAAGTTCCAAAATAACTAAAGTAGTCAGGTATAAATCTAAAAAAAATGTGTATAGGACATGTATGCTTAAAATAACAATCACGATACTGGCAAATAAATATTCAGGCAATTATCTGCTAGCCAGAAAATAAATGAAGCTTAATAAAAAAATCAATAAAAATTATTAAATAATATTCAGAGTAATAAACACATGGTTCTACTTAATTGCACCAAGTGTTTGACTACTTCCTCTCAAAGTATATTCTTTTATACTCATTATTTAAAGTAATTAAGAATTTGATTATTTAAAAGCAAAACTGTTAAAATCCCACTAAAACTAAATGTTATACTTTATATAAGATCAGTTAAACAAACTGTGCCTCATTGCAATTTAGCAAGCTGCAACTTCTACACAATGTCTTTTGTGTTCTACTACAAAATTAGGCTTTAAAGCTGTGTATAAAAGAAAAAGCCAACAAGACTGGAGGGCTGACTACATGTGATCTATCTGGATAATGCAGGCTCTAAGTCAAATAATTCCAAAAAAAATATTTTGTTCTGCTTGATTGATTCACCAAATATTGAACTGGAATTCTGCCATGTGCTCATACCTTTCATGGTACACTTGAGTTCTCTCCTATTTTGCCCCTAGAAAGGACCTCTCTCTCCCCTTCTCAGTCGCTGAAGGCTAATATCAGTTGTTATTGTCCGTGACATTCCTCCTGCCTGTTCCCATAGCTATAATAATGTGGCCGGTCTTCCAGTTCTCCTAAAGAACTTTCTCACACGAGAATTCCTCAGCCTACTGCAAGTTGGAAATATTTGGTTCTGCAGGGAAGAAACTAGCCAATTCACCTGCCTGGCTGAAATAGGATTATACTAATTCTGATACAAAATCACAGAGCCAATATGATTATTAAAGGGTTATATTATAGCAAAAATAGTCATCGAGGGATAAATATCTATATTAACAAAATGTTGCTACACAAATCTTACCAGTAACCTATTTCAGGGTCATTTAGTCTTGATGGAATTTAAGGAGCTAATAATATATGAATAAAATACATACTTTTGTTTTCCTGGAAGGATTATTATTTTAAAACCGAACTAAAACTCACCAAAATTTTAACTGGTTTCAGCACTTTTCTAGTAATGGTGCCAGGGGCTCTTAAACGAATGGTTTCCAAAATGCACCATTTTATTAGAGGCAGTTTCTTCAAGTCATCTTCAGACACTTTAATCTTATCTTGACCTGTAAAGAGGATTAAAAAAGAAAATGACACAGATAATAGTTTAGTAGTGGCCAGAGGAAAAAGCGGGATTGGGGAAGCAGGGAGGGGGATTCGAATACATGGTGATGGAAAAAGAAATGCCTCTGAGTGGTGAGAGCACAAGGCAGCACATCGACGATAAAGAACTGTCCACCAGGAAGCTATGTGATTTTGCTAGCCAATGTCATCCCAATAAATTTAATTTAAAAAAAATGAAGTTGCTTTATGACATTTAAAAAAAAAAGAACTTAAAGGGTCCACAAAATGGTTTTAGGTAAGCTGATCGATACAGCTTGGATACTGCCTCTAACAGCTAGTGTTAAAATTACTATGACTTTTTGCATTCCAAGTTCAGTGATTTATTACCTCTGTTTATCATTTCCTCTTACCAAGATGAAATGTATGGCATAAAAATGAAACCAGTATTGATTACTGTAACATGAGACGCGTAGATTGGTATCCAACCATGGTTCTCACAGTCCTCTATCTAATGACTGAGACAGTCTCTGTCAGAAAGGTGTTTAATTTTCACTCATTTCATTTTTTCTTGTCCAAATTCTCATTCCACTTAGAAAACAGCAATAAAAGATTGGCATCAAAAGTGCAAAGTGAAATATCTGAGAAGCTACCTGGCTTAATTCTTCTATCTCTTCTCTGCTGATTCATTTTTGTTCTTGCATTTTTTTAAAACATACATTTCAGAAACTCCCCCCTCCTCCCAATATAAGGAAAATGGAGATGGGGCATATGTATTTCATCTGGAAGGATGATTGCTCTAAACACAGGTGCATCAAATGTTCCTAATGTAGCATGCATACCTTAGCGAATAATTTAGACTGAAGGCACCTAAAAAATGACTGGGGCCAATCTTTTTACAGCCCTAAGTATGGTGAGGGCCTGCAGTCAAATCACACAATTTTTTGAACGGTATTTCAAGTAACATGTTTGCCTTGTGAATAATACTTTAAAACTCAGCTTTCCATTTGGTTTTGACTGTATTTGCTTAATAAAAGCCAACAACATTATCAGTTTAATTAAGTCAACTTTCTTATTTGCTTCCCAACTGTTTTGGGATTGAGTGAGTGAGAGTGGAATGCAGGGTCTCCATCCCTATCTTCCTGTGACACTAGATGAGGCTTGTTGTAAAGCCAGCCTGTTCTGTAGGAGAGAGCTGGGTGGGGGGTTGCCTGGGAAGTCCTCTCTGTCAGTAAATGTGGAATTTGGGGGGCATCAGAAGCAAGCGTCTTCGGTTAGTGAAGCCTGGGAACCAGGGTTTTTGAACTCTGGTTCTCCTAATCCCCACAGGGGTGTCTACACATTCCATTGAACTTGGTAGATTCTTGAGCTCAAATAAAGGCCAAGATCTGAATTGGGCACTACCAGGGTTACAGCAAGTAAGGCATTTTTGCAATCTACTCATTCTAGTAGAAGGGAAGAGACAAACACATAATTAACTGATACACCAAATAGGCAAGGAAACTATTCTGTGAGATGTAAAATATTCTAGAATAGTTAAAAGCAGGGAGGGTTCACATCCAACTAAAGGGCAAAGCAAAATATTCTATGAGTATCCTTCTCTAAAATTACAAATATAATTAGTTCCTCGCATGGAGTCAGCCTCAGTAAATATACATTGAATTAACAACTGGTCCAACTTCAACATGAGGAGATGAATGAATGGATATTCTAGGTAAACAAAACAGTAAGAGCAAAGCTCTGAAAAAGTCGGGACTCTATAGTGCAGTTTCTTACTTCCATTTAGAAAAAGATTTTATTAAGAGTTCTTATTAGACTAATTGACTTATAAAGTGCAAAATGTTTTGTAGTATAAAATATAGAAACAAGCTTGTTTTGAGTTGAAAATAAAATCTATCATAATCTATAAATAAATGCATGAGGGATGCAGACTACACTTGGAAAACAAATGTTTTGATAAAACATTTTTAGTTTCTCAAATACCTGTGTGATGTGGGAAAAATAAGGTAGTATTTTTGGACTGGACAAAGAAAAAGAAAAGGAAATATATTGAGTTTTTAAACATCTTTAGGTTAAAGACCTTTCTTATTATAACTCTTAGAAATGGCTCTGTACTCATACTGTGCATATTTCAATGCACATCTGTGGTTTGTTCCTCCAGTGTTTTGACTCTAAAATTAGAAGGCTCCACTTGGAAGAATGCCAAGGTAATCATCAAAAGGGCCAGAGCCTAACATCGACCAGGACTAGCACAGAAGACATCCAGAAAGGAAACTATGGGTGATTTGGGGTAAAATTCAGAAACCATCTGTTTAACTCTTGGCATAAATGCAATAAAAGTCAAACCAAACCTTAGGGTATTTGAAACCAAATACGATTCTTGTGTTCATAAATAGCAAAAAATATTTCTGAAATACAGCACCCTCAGGTAACAGCACCCATGGGGATGAGTAGATGCCAAATAAATATAAGTAGAGTCTGTTAACCAGAACTTAAGCAACCAACACTCTTAAGCAACTGGCAAAATCTCATGCGACCAGCAAACATTTTGCTTGCTGCTTAAGAGTGCCGGTTGCTTGAGTTTCAGTTAATGGAGAGTCTACTGTATATACAGTTTTGGGATTCCAGAAGCATGATGGCACACAAGTTATAACACAGTAACCATAAATTACATGTGTTAAGGATGTATGATAGATTGAAATTCTATTATTTCAGCCATTTATTCACTTTATACAGAATTTGCTTCATATCTGTTATATGCTCGCCCAAGCGAAGGTGCTGTGAGAGAAAGGAAGAGAACAATACTAATTAATTGGCCATCTAATGTCACCAGTACTTTGGACCACTTCATTTATTTTTCCTAACTGCCTGCCAGGTATGCAGCCTCAGAGAGGTTAATGTTTTGAAGGAGACGAGCCTGAAAGTGACAGAACAGTCTTTAAACCTATGTCTGTCCACAATGAAAAGCCTTACCCTTGCTTACTGTGTCCTATTGCTTCCCTTAAGGCGAGAAAAGAATGAAAAATATGCCCTACTTGCCTCACAGGAGCTTAGGCACAAGGACACAAAATAATACCTAGATATAAATAATCCTAATATGCATTTCCTAAGAAAGGATTCAAGTGTCAGTGGTGTTCATCACCTCTCACCCAAGCCTGAAAGGATGAGTGAGACTTACCCTGGCTGCAAGAAAAGTAACTTACATACCAAAATTAATCATAAAAATATGATTTCTTGAACTCAAAAGAAAAAGAAACACAAATCAGACAGAATCACCAAAGTAAGTTCTTCTTTGAGAGAGAGCTCATCTGGTTCCTTAATATCTAAGCCCCTCTCCTTACACACACAGTAAATATATAAACACATAAAATATAAAAGACAAAAATGTTGTTTCTATAAACCTGGAGTAGCATTACATAAAGATTTAACTAATAATTTTAGATAAATAATTAATGTTTTGACAGAAAAGGAGAACAGTAGGTATTTGTTGAGAAATGTTGAGACTTTTTGAGACATAATTCTAAGGAGAGGGCATCAGAAGGTGAAGTTGCACTGTGGGGCTGAATACGGAAAAGGTCCTGTGTCTCCCCACAAATGAAAGACAGGTATGTATATATACTACCAAGGGACACGTGGGAAGATGAAGGGAAGCAAAAAAAAACAAAAAAAAACAAAACAAAACTCTAGTGAAATTTAGAGTGGATTCCTACGCATTCTACCACCTTTCTTCACTTCTAAAAGCATGGGTTCTAAGTTCTGTTTGTTGTTCTATGCTCTCCTTCACAGAGGCTGACTTTTCATATTCGTACAAGAGCTTATTTAAAATATTTAGAGTTAAAGTGTGTGTAAAAGTTCACACTACACACGAAGGCGAATGAACCTGAGACAAAACTGCATGACATAAGGTTGGGAAATAAACTGACGTAGTAACATTAAGCAATGATTTCTACCAAAATTTGGTCAAGAAATTTGCTTCCCAGGTTTTATAATAATTTACTTAAAAACTAAAATCCAATAATAAAAGTTAGTATTTACTTGAGACTGTTATTTGGGAAATTATATAATAGCTTTGAAAAAAATAGTATTTCTATGACTTCTCAAAAATAATGAAGCAATGACCTTAATAGCTGACAGAGAATAAGGGCAGGAAACTAGTTTTCTGGCATATTTTCTCAATCACAATCCTTACAATAATCTTCTGGGAAAAAAAATCAATTTTTAGAGAACAGGGACAAAGCTAACAAGAAATAGTAAATTTAAAAAATTACAGCATACCAAAGGGGAATAAAGGAGTATCTTGCATTCTTCCCTTTATTTCAGAAATTTAAAAATTTCAATATTTTAAGTCATGTTCAAAAATTTAATTAAAAAAAATACCTCTACCTTATTCCAGGAATATCTTCTTCTATTTACAAAGTTTCTGACTTGTTTTCTGAAGAAACCTGTATCCACTGGAAACAGGGTTATCACATCTCAACTAGAACGAGTGGATAAAATGGCCTGGAGTTGATAATATCATTAACAATAGGTTTTATATTTCAAATGACCCTGTAACAGTTATTTATAGGTAGTGAGAACATCCGAGTTACAGATTACTAGAAATTTTCAGTGAGATGGAGTTTGTTGATTTGTCTCCCAAATGGGAAAGGCAATAGACCCCTTTCTACAGCTAGTCTTTTAAATTTGAAAAGAAATACTGTAAAACTACTCTTGGATTACTGAAAAGGAAAAGCAATTTTAAATTCTGGATAAAGACCCCAGTGGCCTTTCTCTTCTCCACATATGTATTTCCCTCTGTTCCTGAGGACTGAGAGATGGTGAGGGACATACCTAGAACAGGGGTAGACCAGAACTGAGAAACAAAGGGTAGCAGAGAGAAGCAGAAATGATTAAAGAACTGATGAGCAAATAAGGTTGTGGAGCTCAGCTGTTTAAGCAAGGTGCAAACTTGGGGGACTTAATTATGCTACACAATGAGACAGGTTACTCCTAACATGGGCAATTATATTTTGGGGGCTGGACCTTCACTGATATCAGTACCACATAGATTCAAAAGATTCAAGAGAGTGTCAAGCAAGGGAGAGGCTGTTTTGCTTTTAAGAAGTGAGGGAGTGACGGAGAGGTCAGTCACCGGCAGAGCAGCTGAGAATAAATCATGGCTTCCTTTGCGCAGGAAAGCTGAGCTTTTTCAAAATGCAGCTTGCCATGAAAGAGGGTCCTCCAGTTTCCAGTCTTTCTCCCTTCTGTCTTCCTCTCTTTCCTACCTCCTTGTGTGTTTCCTCCTCCTCCCTCTTGCAGAACGTCCAGATCCTTCTGCCTAGGAGAATTGTCTGGAAACTATCTAGCCATGTAATCTAAAAAAGAGAGGCATATATGGCTGGATTTTTTCTGGAGAGCCCTCATATAATAGGCAGTGACTCTGAATTTATGGCAGCTAAAGATAGAAAATGGGAGTTTACTGAGTACCTAAAATACAATGATTAGGGAGCAAATACAATTTTTGAAGAGAGAGAGAGAAAAAAAAGATAATGAATTAAAGAAAGAGCAGAATGGGTTCATGCTGGCCAGTTATATCCTGCTGCCTCACTTAGATACCTCACAGAAACCTCTGGAATGTGAAGAAAGGAAGGAGGTCTACCCAGGCAAGTTCCAGAGGTGACAACACTTAGGTAAAAGATTACTTCCACCCGTCTTGAAAACACAAGGCTTGCTCTACCATATCAAGCAAATTGGAAGCTTACTGTACTAAGACCCTTCAAAAATTCAATTTAAGAAAACAAATTTCAGGGTTATCTCCCAAACATTTCTTTAATAGAGAAAAAAGATGTACTCTTTGGGTTTTTTTTTCCTTACAAAAAATTAACTTCATTATTGTGCACACACATTATTGTACAGGTTCTGTGAGATGAAATTCTGTGAGAAAGGTATTAGGTAAAATTTATAGAAAATTCAAAAGAGAAAATGAGAGTGAACAAGAGATTATGAAGTATATGGTAGCCTATGAAGTTAAATGCTTTTAGTTCACTATTAATTCTTTATAGGTAGAGTCTCTCCAATGACTGCAGGTTTCTAGAATATTAATTCATTGCAAATACTGAATAGTTCAGAAACTTGCCATAAGAATGTGGAACTGAATGGAAAAGTTACTTTTTTCCTAACTTTAACTTTGAAAGAAAAGATTGTGAATGTGCTTTTTGTTGGCAAAAGGTAAACAAATAATGGTCATGCTGATCAATTATTTTTCCTGTGCCAATTGTGTTCTCCTTTGTTAATAGCAGCATTATAGTTATAATCAGTTTTACTATCTGATAGGAAAAACTGGCTTCCCTAGTTTATATTTCCAATAATTCTGATGCCTAATCACATTTATTCTTAAAACACATTTAAGTGATTTAGTTAATTACCCCCCCCCAAAAAAACTGGAATTAACATTATAATAAATATATATTCATTTTAAAAAGACTGACATTTTCATATTAAGCCTTCTTATACAGGAAAATGGTATGCTTTTTTTAAATTTAGGTTACTTATTAAAAATATATACATTTTTATAAAATGTGATAATGCCTCCATACAGATTGTACCCCAAGTCAATCTCTTTGTGCAAGAGAAATACTCGTTAGATGATTAGAAAGGACAGACGTAAATGGAAAGAAGGCTTAAAAGGCACCTTAAGGCATTTGTGATGGATACAGACTGGGAGAAGCCAAGAATGAGCCTAGAGATCGTCCCCGAACTCTGAATACGGGCGTAGGGGGCTTAGGGATCGCAGCTCCAGCACGGCAAGCCACATCTCCTGCAACTCCCTCCCTCTAAGCCTCAGCTTCTTCCAAACACCTCAGCCATTTCTGAGATCCTACCTCTGGTTCTTCTGACTTTTCCAGGAGTGGATATGGTTTTTTGGCATCTGAAGGATACAATTTTATTATTAAAGACACATATTCCTATTGTTGGCAAAGGCAGTCTCATGGGCACAGTCAACCCCAATTCAGTCACATAAGAATGAGCCTTCAGCCTGGAACATTCCTTCACTAAGAGATATGAGCCCGTAAAGCCTGGGAGGGCTTATCACCTCATTTCAGGCACAGTGAGTACTCTTTTGCCTCTGCTTAAAGTGTGTGCAGCATAGGGTACCTGTCCCACCTCACCGTTACATCTGTCCTCCAAGGGGAGAGGACAGGGTTCCTTCTGCTGTGACACATGAGGACCCTCAGTGCTTCACTGCACTGTTTTCCTTGGCAACTCTGATACCTAGAGGCAGAGAGCAGAAGTATTCAGAGGCCTCCCGGGACTGACAGCCAGTGCCTGGTACTCTGCCTGACACCTGGTGATAAATTATAAGCAATAACCTGAGAAGTGAATTCTGCTCAGCTGCTTCCGTTTGACATTCACAACCACAGACGGAAGAGGCAGTGATGACAATGGATTGAGAAAGATATCAAGGACTGCCATACTGCTTAGAACAGGCTACTAAGACTGATGGAAGATAAGGAGACTGACCCTCCCCACTGCTTCTTGTATCCATACACACTGCTATAAAAATATACCAAATCCTATTCTATCATTTCAAGTTTCATGCTACTACATCAAGTCAACTGTGTATGATTCTCTTCTGAACAAATAATACCTCATGTCATTTTCAGAAATACATCTCTCATATATAATAAAAAGAGGTTACAAGTTTATTTATGGAAGTATAAAATTAAGACGCTGTCTAATCATAACACTTTTTTAAGAAATAAAGGATATAGGACTTTATAATAAATAAAAGAGTGAGATATTAACTGAACAAGACAACATGGGTAGCTAAGAAAATCTAAAATAAATTTTGGTCTAGAAATGCCCTTTATTTATAAACTTTCAATAATGATTCTAAATTTGGATTGTGTTCTCTGGAGAGGTGCTGGCCCAACTTAAAGACCTTTACCTCTGTACTTTCTAAAGAAGAAAATAGATCATCCAAATGCCTGAATAGTCCTCCAACAGAAATCTCCAAAAAAAGAACTGCATCTGAATGAAAAATGGAGAGGATAAATAACAAGATTAACAGTGCTCTACTGGGGAGAGATAGCACAAAGACTTAATAAAATAAGAAGTGCCAGAGTAGGACCTTCTCCAAGCTTATAAATTTGAACAGTATATCAAATAATCTACACCTATGACAGGTATCTCTTCCTTCCTGCTGAAGCTAGGCAATGAAGGAGGAGAGAAGGACTTCACACAAAATTGCCTGAGTTAGTGTCACAAGACATAACTTCAGGTATTAAAGGCAGAACAGGATGGAGGAAATGTAACCTCCTGGGAAATCTCTCGTTGGCCAGATAGCAGACATGCAAGTTCCACCTTGGTCTCTGGGGCTGAGTTAGCAGATTGGAAAGTAACAAACTATCATTCCAAATGACACCATTTTGGTCTTTAAGGCAAAGCAGAAAAGAAGGTAACAAAATAATAGTTTCAGGTGAAATCTCCTGCATTTATAAATAATTTCTTAGGTAATCTATGGATATTCTTTAAGGTTGATGAATGAGAAGTAGTTTGTGAGAGGCTCTGGCATAAATGAATGTTTTCTGGGTCCATTCCAGGACTTTAAAAGCTGGGCTAGCAAAGGAGAGTAAGACTATGTAAGACACTTCCTGTATAATAAGCGATAGCCTCCAAATCTCCATATTAGGTTCATATTGTCAGGCTACCAGTGGGAACGGAGAGAATCCTTTGTTTTTAAATACAATAATTTCCCTCTGTTCATAATTCTATTGGAGTATTCTCGCCTCTGCTACTTCATCTCCAAAGGGCCAAGAATCTATCATAGCCATCACTTTGGCTATTGGCCACTGAGCCTGGGCAGGCTGCGGAGCCATAATGACATTGAGCTTCTTCCATTAGCTGAGGGCCTCGGGTCTTTAATAGATCACAATGGAGTCCTCCAAGAATGCTGTTATTGGTTGTCAAGATAGTACTGGGACACATCCAAATGGATAGAAGCTGCATACAAGTTATAATATCAGTTAAGAGATAATCATGGATAAGGTTTCAAGCATAAGTGAAAAATGTTTAAATGCAATTAAGTACAACTGATAATGGAATTGAAATAATGAAGTTTGCCTAGAACATCAGCATAGTATCTGAGCTTCATCTACCACTCCGCTAATTTTTATACTTGTTTATAATTATGGGCAGAGATGGAATCTTTTCTCATTAGTATATGGTGAACGTAGCTATCTGAGTCAATGTTACCATGTAGCAGCATCTAGCTACTTGACAGGGTTGTTATGTCCCCATGATTGCTGCTAAATCAGAAAACAAAGAGGTACGAAAAATTATCATTGATTGGTTCTGCGTAAATTTTCTCTTTTATCTAAAGTCACGAAAGTAGTAACAGGATTGACACGAATCAAATTTCCAACTCTCATCCAATGAAAATTTGTAATGTGCCTTTTATGATGCACAAATCATGATTTTGTGTAAGATACCAATCAATCAATTCTATGCAAATGCATTTCTATTATGTAACCTGATTCATTGTAAATTAACAGAAAAAGGTTTATTAATTATTTTTCCTTATATAAGTGCACAATAAAACTGAATGGCAAAAAACAAAAACAAAATAAAACAAAACACACCAGAAAAACTGTGCTGTGTATGCCATCCAACATTAAAAAGAATAGGCAAACAGGGACAAATGCAATGAGTTAAAAAATTCAAGTCCATTTCTATTGTTTTTCTGTTTATTTTTAAGACAGAATGACCTTCTGCTGGTGGGCAGATACCCAGTGAGAATCCTGAATTATAAAAGAACATTACTTTAAAACACACTCTAACCAGGACCCAAATATTAATGCCTGGGGGTGCTTTCGGTCAGCTGCTGATAAATATAACGATGATGTGTTGATTAATTTTTTATGATCTAGCAATCTTTTAGTAGTTAGCTTGAAAAAACAAAGTACAATTAAACTAAACATGCAAGAAGCATCTATATATGTATTCCTATATTTTATAGAATAAAAAAGTAAACCATAATGGTAGGTTAATGGAATCCTACTTAAAATGTAAATGCTTACATAGATAAATGTGAACATATCATAACATATAGTTTAACATTAAAATAAAACATCTGAACAACCTAATTTTCTCCTTCAGCTTTGCGGATACAGCAATGTTCACTACATTGAGAATAGGTCAAATCCTACCTATAGGAAGAGGAAGAGATTTAGGAAAAAACTTCTATCAAAATATACAAAACCATGTTTGGTTGAACTATCAGTGTGTGAGTTTTTCAATAAACAGAATAAAGAAGATGAGCATTTGTCTTTGGTCAGCACACAGATGTTGTGCTGACCAAACAATTATTTTAATAGTTTATTAAAATTGTCCAGGTTCACACAAGTATGAAGTTTCATAAGAAAGGTGAGATTTAATTGTACTTAGTATATTTTCATGCAGTCTGCAAGCAAGAAATCACCTCAACCTGGAATAAAGAAGGGATATATGTGTATGTGCACAGAGATATACACAGTCTGACAATTAATTTCACAAACTCATCCTAGAAAAAAATGCTACACACCTCATTGCTGAGTATCACTAGAGTCAGCTTTGAGGTACTCCCCTTGGGAAGTTATGTACTGACACCAGCACATGTCCACCCTTCAAAGCAGTTTTGGAACTATTCTTCTGGAATGGCCAGAGCTGTTGTCATACCCAAAATCTGACAATTAAGTTTGTGAACTTGCCACCCTGTACCTATGCTGCCAGCACTGTACAAACCAACTCAGTAAACTGTTATAACCTTTGAGTAGAGATGATTCTATATATAAACCACAAATCATATCTTTTTTATGGTGTTTATTATCAGTTGCCATTATTTTATTTGGGTAAATTTTATTGTTGTGACAGTCATACTATACTCTTTTAGAAAAGTCTGTTTATAAATATGGTTATCATATTTTCTGTATCAAAAAGTGAGTTGCATAGTTTAGAAAATATTGTTTCTACTCCATGAGTTTACTTATGAGCAAAGTTGTATAAAGGTATCAAATCACATTTAGTGTCAAAAATGTAAGACACAGCAGAAAGAAAATGAAGAGTGTTTTCAGAGAGTAGTCAAAGATCTACCTTAGATTGTTACTCTGCACACGAAGGTGGGACAGAACACCAGGGCCATGGCATCAGACTCAGATATATGAACCTGATTACTCTAGGAATATTTTGTGAGTACACATGTCATATAACTGGAGCTGCAGTTTAGGAAAGTTAATATGGAAGCAACTTGGAATGGAATTAAGCTGGAAATCGGATCTAAGCATCTTACTTCAGGCACTCTGGGTAAAAATATGAAACAAGGAGATTTGCTAATTTGTATTATCAATGCTAGAGCCAGACAAACTTTAATACAAATCATAGTTCTACCATTTACTAGCTGTGCGGTCTTGACTAAATTACCTAATTCGTACTTCATTTTCCTCATATTTAAAGTAAGGGTAAATAATGTCATTTAGAAGGGATAATTCGAAGACTGAGTTAGTAAGAAAAGCACTTAGAATAGGGCCTGGTACTTAGTACCATATCTTTCTATGTATAAGACAATACTTTTGTCTAAAATTGTTAGACCAAAAATTGGGAGCTGTCTTGTACATGGAAGTAACTGGTTGGTGTCGATTTCTTAATATTGGGTTATAAAAGTAGAGGTTGTCTTATACATGCAAGGGTCTTATACATGGAAAAATACGGTGCTATCTTAATGAGCACTAATGTCATTGATTTTATTTCTATCCGCTGGGATAGCATTAGGTATAAATAGCCTCATGCTATATTTCTGCAGTACTTCAGTTGTTTTGCAAGATTGCAAATTTGTATAAAAGTAATTCACTTACTGCTGTAAACATTCAAGAAAACTATATTATTTCAAAAAGCAACAATGACTAATATTTAGAAGCAGAAAACTTGAAGTCATAATAGTTACTAATTTCATGATATGGGAAAATTATAAAATTTCATACAACTGATATGGCTATATCAGTTTTGGTCATAGCTAAGATTTATAAAACAGGCACCGTGCTATCTACTTTATATTTGCCATATCCTCCTAATAATTCCATGAAAACAGCATTCTTATTTTGCCATATTACCAAAGAGAAAACAGGTTTAAAGAATTTGGTAACTTGAATAAGGATATAACCATTTGAATCCTGGAAATCTGATCTCAGTTCTTGCACCATGTTTTTTGAGGTTATGACAGGCTATTGAAATCGTGTTGTAATTTACAAATTAAAGTTAAAACAAAATGATTTCTTTCCAGGAATTGTACTCCAAAACTCTGCAACAAAGCAAAATATTCTTTGTCAGATTCTCAATGATGTGATAATGTACATTTCACCCAAGCTCAAGGGATAAAATAAAATCTTAGGCAAGAAAATATTTTACAGAGTTCAAAACTCTTAAGGAAATGCTAGCAGTCATTACCATTCACATGGATTCTTGGGCTCGAACTACTCAGTGTCACAAGTTATTGATCAGGTATTGGCTGAGACTAGGGTTCTGCTAACTCAAAAATTAAGTGCAGAGAATTGTCAAACACTTCTTTACACAAAACACTCATTTCCTATAAATTCTCATGGGATGTGTAACAGCTGCAAATGGAGGCTAGACCAAGACACTCATCTCTTAAAAATATATTTTTATATTTGTTCATTAAACTCATTCAGAAAATGTTTGTTAAGTAATTTGTTGGTTCCAGGCAGCTGGAGATACTATAGACACCAAGACAGACATTGTTTCTGTTGTTGGAATGATTATGCTCTGGTAAATTGAGCAGAGGATAAATAAATAAATATACTAATAAATAAATAATCATTGTCTTGAAGAAAACAGAGTGAGACAAGCCAGAGACTCACTAAAAGCAGGGTTAGGGCAAGTGACTTCAGATAGAGTAAGCCTAAAAGACCTACCTGAGGAAATAACATTCAAGCTGACAGAAAGATGAACAAGGAAAAGTTTCCAGGCACAGAACATCTATTAAATTCACCAGCAGGGACACCTCTCCCAAGAAACAATGGAAAGATTTCATTTTCTCTCCTAACATCTTCTGGATACTTCCAAACCTGCTTTCGTTATTATGAGAAAGCACTTCATGAGGTGCCTTGCGAGCATCGTGCCCCACCCCTTACTGATCCTCATAGCCCTGGTACTCCACACAATGCCTGCTTATGACGGGCACTCAAGAGATGTTTGAGGGCCAACTAAATGAAGATACAAATGAGAGGTTAACCCACAGGAATCTGGAAGTTTTCCTAAAAGAAATTTAAAAGCCTATGGTTCGGGGTGATGTCAGCAAAAATGGCCGAGTGAGGATTCCAAAAACTGCCTCTTTAAAACCATTGAGAAATCTAGAGAAAGATAGTCAGAATCAACATTTTCAGAACCCTGGAAATTAACCAAAGGCTTGCAGCTATTTGGGTAGTGTTTATCCAAAAACAAACAACAGCTCAATCTTGGTAAAAACAGCAAGCTTAATGACATTTTAACATGCTTTATTGACATCTCCCTCTCCATACCTCCATACTAACCTTGAAAACCAATAGCCTGCAAACCACTAGCCCAGCAGCCACTGGAGTGAGTAAAATAGCTTTGAAACTATTCAAAAACCTCATTCCTAGAAAATTCTCATTATTTGACCTGTCTGGCAGTTCCCTAGAATATCCCACTTGCAAGAATGTCTTTGACTAACTTGATTTGGAGCTTTCCAGTGAAAAAAGTCTTCTCTGCAGAGGTTTTGGTTGAAAAATTTTAAGATAATTTTTCAACTTTGAAGCTACCCGAGGCAATAGATAATAGCTGGGACAAACAACAGGCAAACCAAAAGGATTAAAATAAAAAGCTAGGAAATGAGAGTCCTAAGGCCTTGGAAAAGATCCAGTGCATTTCTGCAAACATTAAAGGCCATGCACTCCTGTGGGGCTCCACAAATGCCAAGGGCTTTTCTCATGCTCAGGAAAGACCTGAGAAGGCCCCAAGATATCACAAATGGCTAACTTTGAGGTTCTGTATAAGTAGGAATTGAAAGCTAAGGGAGGGTTGTCAACTGCCTGGCCAAGTGTTGAAGGTATGCCTGAATATGCACACAGAACCCACTGGCAAAGAACGGGAGACTTGTTGGCTCCTAGTGCAAAGAAAGCTCTGTCCAAGTTTTAGTTGACCACCAAAGTAAACTAAATAAGCAGAAACATAAGTGGCCACATATGATAAAAACTACAAACTTTACAGAATTAGTTTTAAAAGTTACAAACGAAACAAAACAAAACAAAACAAACAAACAAACAAAAAAACCAAGCAGCAATAACAACAAACCCTGAGAGAGAAGAATCTGATTTTAGAGTTGCCACATTATAATGTTCAAAATACCCAGTTTTCAACAAAAAATTACAAAGTAAGACATGCACCAAAAAATATGAAATAAGACATGAAACTAGAAAATATAGGAGGGCTGTCTGGAAAAATATCCAGCCATAAATACTTCTATTTTTCATAGGTCATGGCTGGATACTTTCTGGATAGCCCTTGCAGACCATAAAAAGGGAGAAAAAAAATAGAAAGTATCTCTGAAGAAATCCAGATGTTGGTATTTCTAAAATAAATCTTTTAAATATTTAAACTCTAAAGATATTTTGAATATCTTTGAAATATAACCAAAGAACTAAAGAAATCATGTCCAAAGAACTAATACCAATAGACATACAAATTATAAAATGAAGATCAGAACAGAAATGAATGAAATAGAAACTAGAATATCAATTTTTAAAAAATCAAACAAAATAAACAAAACCAAAAGTAAACAATATTGGCAATCATTGAGCTATACTGACCAAGAAAAAAAAAAGAAAAAATACACAAATTAAGATAGGAAACACTTTCCTTGTGACATTACAGAAATAAAAAAGATTATGGGAAATACTGTGAATAACTATATGCCAACAGGTTGAATATCCTAGATGAAATAGGCAAATTCCTAAAAAGACACAAAACTGACTCAAGAAGAAAAAGATAGTCTGAATAAGCCTGTAATAAGTGAAGAGACTGAATTAAAACAAATGAACAAACAAAAAACCTCTCACCAAGAAAATCTCTGAACCAGATTACTTCACTGGTGAATTCTACCATATAATTAAAAAAGAATGAACATCGATACTTCACAAACTCTTACAAAAAATAAAGAAGAGAGAACATTTCTAAAGTCATTCTGTAAAGCCAGAATGATCTCAACACCAAAACCAGACCAAGCCAACTCAAGAAAAGGAAACTATAGACTAATATTCTTTATTAATGTAGATATGAAAGTCTTCAGGAAAGTACTAGTAAACTGAATCCAGCATGTTTTATATGGATTATACACCATGACTAAGTAGGATTTATCCCAGGAACATAAGGGTGGTTCAACATCTAAAAATCAATTAATGTAAAACATCACAATATAAAATAAAAGTTTGAGGCCAGCAAGATGCAGAGTTGGACATTCACCAAGGTCACCTCCAAGAAGGAAATGACGATTTTGTGACAGAAAAAAAGCATAAAAATGGGAAAACTTCCATACAGAGTTAGATTCTTGTTCCATGAACTTGAATGTTTTTTCTTTGCTGGAATCCTAAGGGCACATGATATCCTCCTCGACAATAAACTTCCAAAGATCTGTGGTCTCCTCTTACAACATCTAAATGCCTAAGCTGCTACTATATCTTACACATGAACTGATCTGTTTCTATATAAGCATGACAAAAAAAAATGTTTTACATATCTCTATAAATTGTTTTCAATTCTACAAGAGTCCCAAACTGAAAGCACTGGTAGAATATAGCTTTGCGCTGGTACCACTATTTAAAGGAGCAATTTTCTGCCAGAGGAGAACAATAGATTCTAAAAATAAACCAGAAGGTGGAGAGTGAGAAAAGGTTTTCTGTTTCTCTGTTAGAACTGTATTTGAGAGTTCAAGATTTCAAGCACTGTAATAATTCAGATTAATGTGGTACTTGTGTTGTGGCCTTGAGGTCAGATAGGTTTCCCACATTATCCCCATCATTCCTATATACACCTTTTTATTTCCTAAAGACTAGAATTTGGAAAGCTTTAAGTCAAGAGAAGGCTCTAGAGTAAGAAAACGGTAAGGGCAAATTTGTGACAATCAAGGACGCACTTCCTTTTATCATTGGTAGACATGCAGACAGGCACATTTCCATTAGCTTTGTAGATGTAAGGTGGATAAAGGCCAGCAGTCTTCTCTAATATTCACCATTGTATCTCCAAATCTGACTGGCCTGCATTGTTGGTACTCAAAAGTTTCTAATTCTCACCATTTCTGAGATGAGATCCAGCACCTACTGATTTATACTCAAGGCTTAGAGTATGGCTTACGTATTAATGGTGGTCAAGCCAATATGCTTTTTGGTTTAACTCAGTAAGCAGCAGCCAAAAGAAATAAAAAATTCCAAATAAAATATTTTCAGCAATCATGAAGGGTGGGGAGGGATAACTGTTAACGGACATCATACCTTTTATTCTACTGTACATTGTTTACTTACAAGAAAATCAAGCCATTTGTTATTGTTTTTATACACCCAAAACAGGTCAAATTATGATGAATAAACAAATAGCTTAACTGTCTCCATTCAAGCTTATTTCTGCTTTTAAAAATGGGTGGCACATGAAGAGCTCAAATTTGAACCAAAAAAGGGAAAGGCTGCAATCCCTATATACAGTTCTAACCCCCCAAATCTCTAACAACTGTAACTTTTAAAATAATTTCTTCACTGATAAAATGCTACCTAATCTCCATACCCCATTAGTACTATGATATAATATATTCAATATGCATATATTACATCATAGTACTAATGCATACGATGTAATATATGCAATATATTGCATATATTACATCATAGTGTATATCTATATATCCTATATATTATGTAAGATGTGCATATTACCTATATTACATCACAGTACTAATGTAATACAGGCAAAGTGCATGTCTTACATAATATATAGGGTATTTTTATAAAAGTATCCTATTACTTTCATAAAATCTGGAAAATCTTGAATTCCAAAACTATGGACTTGTAGCTCAATGGAGCTAAAGGGCCAAGAGATTAGAAAAAAAAGCCTTGTACATTATATATTTATGTTTATATAGGGAGGTTGGGCAAATCACTATCTCTCTGGCATTTATTTCATCATTTGAAAACTAAGAGTAATTAGATTTTAAGATTCTACCTAATCAATTTATATCCTGAAACATGTAAAAAATTATGTTCAATTTGACCTATGTTGAATTTCTATAAATTTGGTACAGGATGTGTACCAAACACATATTATTAGATGTCTCTTTAATTATGTAATTTAATTCCATTTTAGTACCTGCTATGCCAAAGACAGATGATATGCCTTCCATAATGGTCCTGTGGATATTGGGATGAGAGAGGACAAATCCAAGTGTCCAAAATGCAACCTTAAGAAGAAAAACATCTATAAAAAATACAACCTCCTTTGCAAAGTAAAGCATACTTAGCAATAGTCACAAACATTCAAAAGAAACAATAAAAACGTTTAAATGAAACTTAAAAGCATGTTAGTAAAGAGCATTTTCTGAAAACAACTAGATTTTGAACAAAAGAGATGTTACTTACTTTTAAGAGGTCCAATTTATAATTTTATTGTTACTGCAGTTTTACTATATTGTTTACATAGATTAAACTATCTTTAAAAAATGAGAAAAGTGGTTCTTTTTACTAATATACAATGTAAACTATCATATAGGTATACATTAAATATTCAGAAACAAGTTATGACACTTTAGAATGTTAATCCAAATTCAAAATAAAAACATTTTTCAAGATTTAATTTCCTTGAAATAAAAATGAATTAGCAAAGTATATATTCTGCAAATGAAACGTGGTAATTTTAAATAACTCCCAGAAACTATACCTAATATCTCATTAACTAAATAATGAGAGTATCCAATATAAAAAACAGAACCCTTTCACACCCTAATGAACATGGGGTGCTTGCAAGTTCATAGGGTGTTACTGCACGTAGTATGCTTGCAAGTTCTCTTTCTAGACCAAACAAAAATGTTTCAGATCTTTTCTCATTGTAGTATTATAAAATAAAATTATACTGCTATACATCTCAAAAATTAGCTTTCCATTGCTCAGGTAAATATTTTTACTTCTATTTTTAGGTTATAAAACAAAGAAAACCTATATAAAATTATTTTTAAACGTTTGGGTTCCCCTTTCATTTTCTGTTGTTGTTGTTGTTGTTCAGTAAATATGTATTATTGTGAAAGAAATTTCATCTAGGAAAACCAGTCCTGAAATGACTCAGGCAACACTTGGTGTAACTTGTCTTTTCGCCTCTTTTGTGAAGTAATCTAGGTACCTTAAAATAAACCCAATACTCCACTCTGTGGTCAAAAGAGGAAAAGCAATTGTCTGAAAGGAAGTGCCCGGACAAAGCCAAATTCAATACTGCTTATTGTTTCCCGCCCTGTGACAGTAAACTGAATAGGGCAAGGATAGATTTGGTAAACCAAGGCCACTACCATCAAAGACCCGCTTTCAGTGGCATTTTTCAAATTATGAAAGAACTCCAGAGATCATTTAGTTCTAGTGCATTTTTACAGAAGATATTCCAAGAGCTCTCCTCACCTGTCTTCCTACTCAGGCCCTTTCTACTGTTATCTATAGATAAAGTGCTGAATTACTGTATTTAATTAATAACCACTCCATAATCAATTCATTTTATTTAAAGAGTCAGAGATCACATTGGGGCAAAAATCATAATGATAGTACATTGATTTTCACTTACACAAAAAAGGGGTTTGGAATTTTATGTGCTTAACTAGAGTTTTAGCAATACACAAAAATTGGGTAATAATTATTTTTAAAACAAACACAAGGAATTCAGCTAAATTATAAATGGTTGTGCAATGGTGCTATTATTTTTAATGCCTCTTTTCTTAACAGATTTCACAACTAAAAACTATATTATTTTCTACTTAAAAAACCAAGTGACTGTTTTAAAAAAATAAAAGCCATATATGAAAGACTGTAAAAAGAAGTTTATAAACATTATTGAATCAAAAACAAGAATAATAATCTTGAGGTCTTTGTGCACCCACATTTGGGAAAGGGGTTAAAAAATGCTCCCCAAAGTACCACTTAATATTGTGCCAAAGGGGTCAAATTCATGGTGAGGGTTGGGCAAAAAGGGGAAAGGCCAACCTGGTTCACTGAACTTCAGAAGCAGCCACTACAGTGTTTTTCCATTTTTTGAGAGAGGTAAGAACAGAGCTGATGAGGGGCAGAGAGGAAAAGTTCTGCTTCGCTGTGTTATAGAGAAGATTAATTGAAGATGATCTTCAACATAATTTATTCCTCCATTCAAAAAAAGACTTAACAACTATTGATGGAGCCTCTATAACATGTCAGATAGTCTACCAGTCATGGTAAACACAAATTTGGAAAGATGTAATTCCTGCCCAAAGAACTTTCACATCTAGCTGGGGATATGAGATACACAGAACAAAACCAAAACTAAATAAAACAAAAAAATCATACAAAAAACCAAATAGCTAAATGTAGAAAGAACTGGAGGTACAGACAAATAAATGCTCTATGAGCTGAGGATGGGAAGGGGTCGGGGGCTGGGGGGGTCACAACTGAAAGTGTATAGAAAGCACTTCAGAGCAGCAGATAAAAAAAGGGGAAAATATCAGCTTTGACATTAGACTTGCAAACGTTCTTAAAAAGTTCATTTGGCAGTCAGAAATGTCTTGCAACTTGAAAATGGTTTCCCCACAGAAATAATTTCATAAATTGTGGTTAATAGCTTGGGCCAGTCCAACGAAGAGCACCTAGGCTATAACAAAGCCTCCTACGTGGCCTGTACCAAGCCTGAGCTCTAAGCTCCATGGGCCTTGAGGCAGAGGACAGAGTAGGAGAGAAGCTAAGCATATGATATGGCTACCAAGAAAGGTCAGGTCCACCTCTGGTAGGATTTTCAGTGGCTTTTTAGGTAGCCATGTAAAATCACAGAAGACAGGACCACAGTGGCCACTCCCACTCGGGGCATTGGAACTGTCAAATTTTGGAAGCCAGGGCAGTTTATTACTAATGCACCATTGAAAATAATGTTGCATCGAAACCATGGCTCTGCTTCTATAGGAAAACTAACATCTATTAGAGCACCTATTTTGTGTCACACTGTTAGCCACTTACCTCCACAACAATCCTGTGGGGTAGACGCATTAAACCTATATTATAGATGAGGACACTGAGGCTCAGAGAGGTGAAGTAACTGGCCCACTGGCAGCACTGGGATTTGCCTTTGGACCAGACCTAAAGCTTTCCCAGGGTCTCTGCCCACACACCAGCTGCCTCTTAGAAGTGCCAACAAGAGTCAGAGAGATGGAACTTTCACTAATCATCAGACACTTCCTTTCTGAAATGAAAGATTTAAATCCTTTCAGACCAGTGCCAGGAACAAATTCCAAAGAACTGACTTGCCCTATGTCAGCTCAATGGGCCTTTGTGTCCCTTTCTTCTGGGAGGATTTTTCTAATGGGATCTTGAAAATTGATCCTGAGACAGGAGTAGCTGTTTTGTTGCTGCTTTGGGAGTTCTTTGATGTTTGCTTTTTAATTTTGCTATAGCTTAATCAGTTTCCAAGAAAATTATGTAAGGAAAGATCAGAGATTAGTATTAGTGGTACATAAAGAAGGGAAAAAGATTAATTAGACAATTTACTTGGCCACACCAGATGAAATATATATTCTAGTGGTTGACACACATTTGAGCACAGAGGCAAGAATTTCTATTTCTGCTCTTTACCCAATAAAAACAGGTCAAAGGGAACTACACTATCAGTATTTAGAAAGTCTTTAACAACCCTGACCTTCATTAAAGGAATGAGAAATAAGCAATACTTAAAATATCTTATTTCTCTTGATTAGAAGAAGAATGGCCACATTTATCATTAGAGATGGTTTCAATATTCCTGTTTTGTAGAAAATAAACATATGAAAAAAGGTTAGCCTTTACTTTCTGAGATAATACAAGTGCAGCTTAGGCTAACGTGAAATCCTCCTGACACAGGAAACTTGAACATGAAGTGATAGTCAAATCTCATGTCTTTAATCTAGTTCATACTGCTTTTAAAAGAAACAGTTAACAAGTCTCTGCTCTCTTTAGAAGTAGTGTGACTTCCAATGCACCAGCTCCATTCACAGGGAAGCTTATAGGACCAAGACATCAAGGAATGCAAATGGGAACGGTGCACAGAAGGAGGAGGGGACAGAGGAAGATAAATAACTAATATTCATCAGGTCCCAGCTGGGCTTATCTTGAATCCTCACAACAACCTTGTAGAGAAAGGAGAATTACTATTACTAAGTACCCAAATCCTGGGACCATACTAGAAATTTCATTACCTCTCTTTTACTAACAAGGACCTGGAGGCTCAGAGTTTAAATGACCTCCATGAGATTCTATAGCTATGACTGCAGATATCTGGGTTCAAGGCCAATTCTATCTTAAATGATTCATTTACCTACTCTCTCCCCAGTAAAAGGTAGGGGTCAATCCTTACTCATGGTTTTAGTACCAATACTGAGCACGTCACCTGACACAGAAAGTACTCCGTAAATAGGTACTGTCACAGCTGAGCCCAAAGTGCATGGTTTTCCCCTTAGCCTGTGACACACTGCAACAAAAAAAGCTCATGGTCACTGTTTGGTGGTCTGCTGCCGGTCTGATCCACTACAGCTTTCTGAATCCTGGCAATTAACTTCAGGTCTCTGCTTTGACTCCTCTGTGGTCTTATTAGATTTCATTAGGCACCAGTTTAGTTTTTCTACCTTTCAAATAACTCCATTTCAGTCTTTTATTCCTCATAATAACTGAAAAGACTGGGGGGGGGGTGGAAAATAAAGGGAAAGATGGAAAGTACACAGACAGACATGTAACTCTTACTTTATTAAGACGTCATACTTACAGGGACAGCATTGGACAAAGAAGCCCAAAGTAGTAGAAGCCCATAATTTGGACTATGATCATTTGTTTCTGTTTCTATGACATCCAGTAGATCCTGCATTAATGTCTGTTTAAAAGAAATAAACATTGTCAAGCCACAGCTATGTGACAAAGACTGATGTTAATAAACAAAAGACCATGTATTTTTCTTTAATCTGAAAGATATTATTTCTGCCATTCCTAGGTTTTCAGTTCAGGGCATGTTAAGAAACTTACATCCTTATGCCCCATAATAGTAATTAGGAGTAGGGACTCCAGAGCTCAACTCCCTTTCTGCACTGGTTCAAAACTTGCCTTTGCCCCCCCCGCTTTTTTAAAAGACTTTATTTTTTCAGGTTTACAATAAAATTGAGAGGAAAGTATAGAGCTGGCTCATCTAACCTTTACCTTCACACCTACACAGCCTTTTCCATTGTCAACATCACTCAGCAGAACGGTACATTTTTCACCAAGGATGAATCTACACTGACACATCGTAATTACCCAAAGTTCATGTTGTACCCTCCATGGGTCTGGACAAATGCAGAATGACACATGCCTATCATAATCCATTCACATACAAAAGGGTATCTTGCTTGCTTCCAAGTTCCAGCACTAATGAATAAAGCTGCTATGAGCACTGCTTTTAGTACATCCCAAAATTTGGTAGGTTGTTTTCCCTCTCACTTGTTTCAAAATATTTTTAATTTCTCTTAAGGTTTCTTCTTTGACCCATGTGTTATTTAGAAGTGTGCTATTTAATCTCTACATGTTTGGGAGATTTTCCCTTCTGTTTTTGATTTCTATCTTAGTTACATTGTGGTCTGAAAGTAGATATTATATAATTTCTAGTCTCTTAAATTTGTTAAGTGTTTTGTAAGCAACAATGGGTAGGCAGAGCATAGAGGATTTTTAGGACAGTGAAAATACTCTGTATGATATTGCTTAGAAGGAAATTTGCAGGATTGATGCTTATGTTAGAAAAGAAGAAACCTAAAATCAACAATCTAAGTTTCTATTAGATAGTACAAAAGTAATTGCAGTTTCTGCATTGTGGAAATTTGCCATTTGATATTGGAATACATTCTTAAATAAATGTGGTTATGTTATACATCATTTTAATGTGCATTTCTCACTTTATGTTTTTTTTTGCTAATGACTTATCACTTGCTGCTAGTTTTATATTTATTTTAGACTATGGAAATGTGAGACAAAAAGCAAATTTGAGTGATTTTCTTATTTGAGTTCAAAATGGGTCATAAAGCAGCGGAGACAACTCACAATATCAACAACACATTTGACCCAGGAACCGCTAAAGAATGTGCAGTGCGGTGGTGGTTTAAGAAGTTTTGCAAAGGAGACAAGAGCCTTGAAGATGAGGAGCATGGTGGCCCGCCATCGGAAGTTGACAACGACCAAGTGAGAGCAATCATCAGAGCTGGTCCTCTTATAACTACACGAGAAGTTGCCCAAGAACTCAGTCAACCATTCTATGGTTTTTCAGTATTTGAAGCAAATTGGAAAGGTAAAAAAGTTCAGTAAGCAGGTGCCTCGTGAACTGACCAGAAATAAAACAGTATCATTTTGTTTTATGCAACAACAACAAACCATTTCTCAATTGGATTGTGACTTGTGATGAAAAGTGGATTATATATGACAACTGGCCATAACCAGCTCAGTGGTTGAAAAGAGAAGCTCCAAAGCACTTCCCAAAGCCAAACTTGCAACAAAAAAAGCTCATGGTCACTGTTTGGTAGTCTGCTGCCTGTCTGATCCACTACAGCTTTCTGAATCCTGGCAAAACCATAACATCTGAGGAGTATGCTCAGCACGTTGATGAGATGCACTAAAAACTGCAATGCCTGCAGCCAGCATCAGTCAACAGAAAGGGCCCAATTCTTCCCCGTGACAATTCCTGACCGCCCATCACAAAACCAACACTTCAGAAGTTGAACAAACTGGGCTACGAAGTTTTGCCTCAGTCACCATATTCACCTGGCCTCTACCCAACTGACTACCACTTCTTCAAGCATCTCGACAACTTTTTTGCAGAGAAAACGCTTCCACAACCAGCAGGATGCAGAAAATGCTTTCTAAGGGTTCGTCAAGTCCCAAAGCACAGATTTTTACGCTACAGGAATAAACAAACTTATTTCTCATTGGCAAAAATGCATTGATTGCAATGGTTCCTATTTTGATTAATAAAGATGTGGTTGAGCCTAGTTGTAATGATTAAAAATTCATGATCTGAAACCACAATTACTTTTGCACCAACCTAATACTTTAGGAAATGGAAAGATACAAATTAAACCCAAAGTAAGGAGAAGAAAATAAATAAGAATTCAAGCAGAAATCAACGAAAAGAGTAAATAAATAGAGAAAATGAATAAAATCAAATGCTGATTCTTTAAAAAAAAAAAGATTAATAAAATCAATAAGCCTCTAGCCAGGCTAAGTAAGAAAGACAACACAAATTACTAATATCAGAAATGAAAGCGGTCACATCATTTCAGAGCCCAAGGAAATAAAAAAGATAATTAAAAACTACTCTGAACAACTCTTTGCTCACAAATTTGATAATCCAGCTGAAATGGACAACTTCCTTGAAAGACAAACTGCCAAAACCCTCACAAGAAGAAATGGATTATCTAGTACTTGCTTCGGCAGTACATAAACTAAAATTGGAACCATACAGAGATGATTAGCATGGCCCCTGCCCAAGGATGACACACACATTCGTGAAGCATTCCATATTTTAAAATATATTTATAAAAATAAAAACAAAAGAAATAAGTTATCTAAATAGGCCCATATCTATTAACAAAATTGAGTCAATAATTAATAACTTTCCAAAATAGAAAGCATCAATCCCAGGTGGGTTTACTGGTAAATTCTACCAAACCTTTAAGGAAGAAATTATACCAAATCTATACAACATCTTTTGGAAGATAGAACTAGAGGTCGTACTTCCTAACCCATTGCATGAGGCCAGCATTACCCTAATACCAAAACCAGACAAAGACACTGAAATAAAAGAAATCTACAGACCAATATCTCTCATAACCATAGATGCAAAACTTCTCAACAAACTATTCATTGGATATTTGCCTGCTGGTCTCTCTGATGTTGGGGCTAGTTGTTTGACCTGTATCCTATTTCTCTTATGGATCCAAGAAGAGTTGCAGATTTTTCAGTTTGGGCAGCTTTTTACTCATTGTTAGGGTGAAGTGATAACCTCCAGGATTCTTACATGTGGAACTGGAACCTGGCTTAGTTATTTAAGAACTGGGTAATCTTGGACAAGTTACTTTAGGCTCTTGTGTCTTGGTTTCCTCACCTATAAAATGGTCATAATATGGTACAACCTCATAGGATTGTCCTGAGAATGAAATGAGTTACTCTTGATAAAGTGCTTAAACCAAAACTTAGTACATATTACCATTTTGACAAACGTTATCTTTAAAAGAAAATAAACCTCTATTCTTAAGACAATGCAAGCAACACAGAAACACTGATCTCTGGAGTATTCAGGGGAAAACTGTACCAGCATCCACTATGTAGATTCTCAGTCTACACATCGTGGGAAAGAAAACTGCCAAGCCAATGTATTATAAATACTACAATTCTCTAAAACCATGACATTTGACTTGAACGGTGCCAGGTCAGATCACTGCCTCATCCCAGGCTACTTATTATGGTGGCTCTCTGGTCATCACATAAATTCCATGAAGGTGTTTTCTTTGTACAAAGAATTCCCCAGTTTGCCTGTGCCTATTCCCAATCATGAGGATAGAATTCATACATTGTAACATTTTCATTGAGTTACTCATGAACTTTGAATCTTCACTCAGGGTTAGGTAATAGAAACAATGGCAGCTAATGCCTAGTCACTATTGTAAATGCTTTTCAAGTATTCAATTCATTTAATCTTCACCCAACTCCAAGAAGCAAATACTATTATCTTCATTTTACATTTGAGAAAACAGCACAATTAAGTTAGGGAACTCTGCCAGGGGCATACAACTTGTAGACGGTTGCCCTGGGATTCAAACCCTGTGAGCCTGGAACTAGCTCCAGAGCCCAAACTCTTAGCCACGATCCTCTACTGCCAATAACTCTCATGGATTAGGGGTTAAGAGAATTGTATTGCACCATAATATAGTAGTTTTGCTTTAGATCCTACAACACAGAAAATAACCATCAAAGAAAATATATGATGAGAGATTGCTGCTATTATTAAACGAAGGCACATAATGTTTCAAAAGTGACTAACTACTCTAATCCTCAAATTTCTAGTTTTAAAAATCCCCAGTTTTCTGGGTATAAAAGTTGTTGTGAAAAATAAACAAATAATGAATTTGTGAAATGTGTAATAATATGCCTGGCACAAAGTGAGCACTCCACAGATGTTAGCATTGTATTACTGTTATTGCTTTTGTAAAAATGAGGACATAATAATAAAATAATGTATGTAAGTATGTCTAACATCAGTGTTTGGCACAAAAATGGTATCCAATTAATCTCATGGTTCTTAGCAAAACTAGATTTTTAACAATCACAGTTAATTACTGTTTTAATCTCATGTTATTTTAGCCCAAAAAAGCTGACATATACTTACCATGGAATTATCTTTTTCAGATTTGTATGTTTTTATATCTGGAATGTTTTTCTCAAAAAATGCTAGAAGCCACCTTTTGGATTTTGCCCAGTTTCTAAGTGAGAAAAAAAAATGTGTGTATAAATTAAATTGAAAGTGTTTTAGGAGTACCAGGTCACAGTATAAAAGGGGGAATGTCTATGGAATTACAATTATTTCTCCAAGTTTCTTTTTCATCTTCAGCTAGAATTTCATGAGAGAGACAACTTTGGACTTACTCATCCACAAGGAAAATTGTGAGGGGGCAAGGCAGCCACATTTTAATGAATTTTGCAAATAAATGTTTGAATTCCTACAGAATTGGCCCTGAGTAAGAAAACAGGGCCCATGACCGATCTGCTTGGTCTGCTTTGACTCTGGCTACTGTCAGTTACAGAAGGATGAAAACCAAGCACAGGGCTCGTTACTGGATTAAGCCCGGTAAAGCAAACTGGCTTGCTATCTTCTTCGTATTTTCTGACCATTAACTATTGTAGACCAACTGCCAAGAAATAAAAAAATATATATATGAGAGTTACTCTGCATTCAAGCCACTGTGTAAATGTTTATCCGAGCCAACTCTCAGAAATACATCTGAATACATCTGACGACACCTCCTTTTGCCTCAAAGAGAATGAGCACAATGTCTGATTCTGTAGTAATGAATGTGATGGTAAGCTGTAAATAGGAGAAAGGCCTCAAAATAAATTCATTTCATTCTCATATTCATATTCTCTCTCTTGTTTTTTTTTGTTGTTGTTGTTGTCCTTTTGCTGCTCAAAATTAAAAAGAAAATAGGAAAACATATATCTCTTTTTCTCTTCCTCTCTCAATTAACACACACACTCAAAACAAACTGGGCAAAAGAAACAGTTCTCTCTCTTCCACTTAAATTAGGGTGACCAGACATCCCATTTGAATCAGGACAGAAAACAATGGTACTGTCCTGTTTCAAATGGTATGTATGGTCAGCCTGGTGTCACTGGGTTAAATTCAAGGTGTCAGTAGGCTGACCACATGTACCGTTTGAAACGGGACAGTACCATTGTTTTCTGTCTCATTTAAATCGGGACGTCTGGTCACCCTGACTTAAACTGCTGTTGTATCTACATAGAACAGAAAAATAAGAGACACAGTAATTGTTGAGAAGAGCTTGGTCAACGAATTAGTTACAGGAAACAACTACTACCTTAGGAAACATTCTGGCATCTGGGACCCATATTCAAAACCTTCATCAAATGCTTGAAAATACTGATAAAACTCCATGCTTTTGTTCTTGTTTGTGGGAAACAAACCTTTTTTAAAGAGCATGTTCACACTGACTGGATAAAGGAGATGCCTACGAAGAGAAAAACACACAAAAAGTCAGACCCAATGACCAAAAAAGAATGTAAAAATCAGGATACAAAAGAGGGCATTATTAAACAGCTACATATAAGGGGTAGATAATATTAATGATTCATGACAGTTTCTTTTGGGAAAAGTAAACCTTAAGAGGTTTTAATATTTTCTTATTATGGTCAAAATGACTTAGGGGTAACTGAAATTGCAGTCCTATTTATCTGAAGATTTTAAAATGTTTTCTAAGCAAGCATTGTTAGATTCTGACAAATGTAACACGATACACAGAAATAAACTGATTCAATGCAATTTCAAGAAGCATTTAGTTAGCAAATACATAATAACTAAGTTACAGTCCATGCTTTTAAATAGCAGCAAAAAATAACCAAAGAATTCAGGGCAATATTAGTCACCAAATTCTTTAATCTCTAACAGGATCCTACAAATTCGAACTATTGCAATACTGAAATAACAGTACCTATAAAGTTGTATCGTTAAGCGAATAAAATGGTTACTGTGGTACACTGAAGTAAAAGAATATCAATGATTTTTAATATGTCCAAGGTTAGCAGCACTAAGTACTATTTATTTCATTTTTAATTTCTATCCCTTTCTCTCAAAAAATTTTTCAGGATCTTCAAAGATATCTGAAAATTTGTTGTAGATATTGAGCATGCTAAGCATTTGGTTGGTTGGTTGTCTTTGTTTCTTTCTCTCTTCTGGACCGCTAACAAAATATTAAATGCCATTTTTGTTTTATGAGTCCAAACTGCTGAATTTTGCCTTTGGCACCCCAGTGTCCCCCTGAGATGGAAAAGTGCCTAAGACAGCTTCAATTTCCCACATCTGCTTTTGCACGTGGCGAATTATTTTCATGACTGCCACACCCCAGCCCTTTGCCAGCACACTTTGGAACATGTCTGACGTGTGCTACCTGGCATTCTCCGCAGCCCTTACCTGTCTCATCTGTCCCTCAGCACCTCCTCTCTAGGAGGACTCTGGGCTGAGGGCCATGTTGACTTTGCTTCAGCCAACTTTTCATGTCTCACAGACATCTTCTGGACCCTTGTCATCTGCTTGATGGGTCTATCCTCTCCTCTGTCTGCTCAATGTCCACTTGTAATAATCATGAACTGCACTGAATGTTTTATCAAAATTGTAATGGATACATGACAATTGTAAGAGGTACATCCACGTAGAGCCTACACAATTGTATGGAGTGACTAAGGAGAAATTATTGTAAATGTATTAAAATGTATTGGCTTATTTGCTCACCATAAAATTACAGTGCTAAACCGAAATTGCCCATTAATTAGAATTTAAAATATTAATATAATATCTTAATTGCCTAGTTAGGTAGGCTTCATTAATCCACCCAATAATTTTTGAAGTCCAATGTATGGCTTCAATGTGTTTTTCTGTTTTTGTTTTTGTTTTGTTTTTTGTTTTTTTTTTTTTGGGGGGGGGGGTAGCTCCCTGGCTGGGAATCGAACCCAGGCCGCGGCATTGAGAGTGCCGAAGCCTAGCCATTACACCACCAGGAAACCCCTCAATCTTTTTTTTTATTACAAAAGAACAAGATGAAATAATACCAAGGCATCTACTTACCTTACTAACTTGTTCAGGTCCATGGTCCCATGAGTGCCTAAACTGCTGAGTTGTTCATGTAATCCTTCAATCAGTTGTCCAGTGAAGTGACACAGGTTCAAAGTCCCTATTTTCCCTTTCGTCGTGATATAAAGTTTTTCATGCAGTGCTAAAAAGATATTCTTTGGAACTGATACTATAAACAGAGAAAACTATTTTCAAAAGAAGCAACAACTCTTTGAAGCAAACAGTCAATATACCTCTACTATTATTTGGTCAGTAGGAAATACAGACAAAGTTCATCAAATACATGAAATAACTGCCTGCGAATAAAATTAGGGGAAGATTCAACCTATACTGTGAGATGGTAAAAGTCTGTAGGGTAATTTACATATGGGAAGATCTATAATGCGTGACTAGGAGGGCTTCTAGGAAACACAAATCTACTGATTTTATTTCCATGTTAAAAACTTTTCAGTGGCTTCCCATCCTTATCACAGTTTATAAGGTTTTCTACCACATTCCTAGCTCTCCAATGATATTTCCAGCCCCTCCCCCTTCTAAATCCGTATTTCAGGTATATTGAAAACATATTTTTTTATATTTCCCAGCATTTTTATGAGCTGTTCTATCTGCTCAGAACATGCTCTATTTGATCAATTGCACTCCACCCCCATACACCCACACCGACAAGCCCTAAATTTCTCCTGCTAATTTCTATTTGTCCTTCAAGTATCTTCTTAAATAATACTTCCACCAGGAGGCCTTTCCCAACCCCATGAATAGCACTGGTCCCATTATTTCCTTTATATTAGTGTTCATCTCCTTCCATAATATGCACTCCAGGTTGGGTTGGGGGTAGTAAAAGCAGGAGTGAATTTTTTTCACTCATTATTGCTTTATATTTTTCTTTAATCTTGTTTTATTTTCTTTAAACTATTTTTTCCCAAAAATAACTTTTAATTTTGTATTTCATCATACAAAATTAAATTTTATGTAGGTTAAATTTTATGTAGGTATAGGTTAAGTGTTATGTAGGTTAATTAAAAATAATTTTTAGATACCCTGGAGGCTGTATCATCTGTGTGGTAGGGGAATACATGAGAGGAATAAGAAGATGGCTCAAGAGTAAATTTTAGCATATTTTGTCTATTATATAGAAATCTTTAAACATGGAAGTCCCCAGGGATTAGGACAGGTTTACCAACTTGATCATTTCCATACACCTGGCAGGTAAGTTAAGTCGGTATATTTTTCCGAAGGGATATGTGACCTGACAGATGAAGAGGCTTCAAAATACTTATATTCTTTGATCTGGAATTCCTTCATCCAAATACCAAGAAGTACTAAATAATAAAAAATTTGAACACACATGTTGTGATTCTTATGCAAGCAAGCAAAAAAAAAAATTGCTATTGATCAACGACTGCTTTTAAAATAAACATTCTTTGTCGATGGCAAAAAAATGCACTGGAGGCTACAGAAAAAGGAACCTAATAGAAAAGCAAACAGGGAAACAAAGAGAAAGAAGCCATAGACTTGCTTCTCATAGAAGCAAGCACAGACACTGTGAAAACAAAAACAAAACAAAACAAAAAAGGCTCAAAATGAAGCAACTCCGCATTCTTGGAAGGACAAATGGCCTCAGCATGCTTGTGTGTGGCCTGGGAAGAAATGCAGGCAGACGCTCCCACTGGAAGCATGCTGACCAGTACCATCCAGCAGTCTCTGAGGACAGAGAACTGGAGAAGGGTACTCACTTACCTTAACGGCCCTATGGAATAGGTCAGGATATGCCACTAGCAAAGGACTTACTAAGCAGTGGAATTCTACTTTCAGGGAGCAGAGCAGCAATGGGTGATCAAGCCGAGACCTACAGCCTGTAGAACACTGTACACACAGTAACAGAACGGTGAGCGGCATCTCGGGAGCTATAACGGGATACAGAGCCCAAATATTTCCCAGAGAAATCATCCTTGAGGTAACCTCATCTCTTACACATCCAATTGAGATCTCAATGTATCAGGCTGCCAATAATTGGTTTTTCAATGACCAAACTCATCATATACCCTCTGCTCCTTCTAGTCCTACTCTAGAGAACAAAATAATGGGGGCTCATCATTCTTGACAAAGGAGTGAGGATGTAATTGTTACCTACTCCTACTCTGAAATTCCAATGTTGAAAATATTCTTTACCTGTACGATAGACGGGATTTTGCACTGCTAGTTCAAAATTTACTTCTTTGGATTTTAGAAACACATTAATTCCCTCTTCTTCAGTAACAAAGGTCATTCGGTTTCCCATAGCAAAGACTGTAAATACTGGTCCATACTGAAAAAAAACACACACACAAGTACAGATTGTATTAATAAACATTTCTGATAAATAAGTTCCAGGGCCATGAATTATGTTTAAGATAGTATTTCTCAAGAAATGCTGAAACTACAGTCAAGAAAAATATTACCATTATATATAGTCATTAATTCTCAATTTTTACTGATTCAGTCCTCTTTAAATTACTTGCGATTTGTGGATTTCTCAACAGCTGGTTTGTCACTCAGGGTCCTCTTTCTTGGCTCCTAGACGGCCATTCAATTGTGTTTTCTGGGAGAGGCTTTAGGAACCTCCTCTCCAGTCGCCATCTTGTCTTCTCTCTCCAGTCCTCTTTAAATTAAATAAATCCTAATTTATTCTGTCCCAATACTTAACCATCTTTTTGATCATGTCATTAATTATTTACTTGTACCTCCCTTTCTTGTACCATGAACACTTGTAAATAATTATTAGAAATTATATCAAACTGGTATTTGAACAATTTTCAAAATTCAGTTGGTGACAAGTAACCTACAGCCCAACTTTGTTCAAGAGAAAGATGCAAAATTGCTGACTCCTTTTACCATCCATCCATGGTCATTCAACAATGTCATGCCATCCTAAAAAGTTCTCTGCTGCATCTGCCTTCTCACTTTCCAAAATGACTATTTCACCTGTGCCACTTGCCCAGCCCTCCCCACTGTGAGACGGTGTTGCTGGGTGGTAACTCACTGGGAAAAATGGAAGCTATCAGGAGCCCTCTCAGCTTCTCACATTTGTACCCATTCTCCGTGTTTCCACTTTGAGCAACACAGGTGAAAGGTCCTGCCCGTGTGAAATGCCAACAGGTCTTTATTTGTGTTATACATTCCCCCGTCTCTTACCATCTCTTTGCTCTACATTTATGCCTTCTTTCTCCTACATCCTCAGTTTTGCCCTCTATCAGATCACTCCTAGCTGTCTACATAGTCTAGTGAGGGGTTTGATTTCAAGGAGTCTATAACTTTATTGGGGGAAAATACACACATCATCATTTTCATTGACTTCTAACTGTAATTTTGCATTTTCTTCAATTATGAATGTAGACAATTAATCACAATCTTATCCATGAGTCTGTCAAAGAACCCACTGTTTCAACTGTATTTTCTTAGATTCTATTTCTATTTGGCTTCTGTTCATCACGGAGCCAACTATAGATGGGTAATACAGCCACTCCTCACTTAGTGACCTACCTCACTTAGTTTAACTGGACTTACAACCAGTTCTCTGGCTTGGGGAGTTCCCTTTCTCAGTCTGTGTGAGTCTCAGGAGTCCCCTTTCTCAATCTTTGTCTCATTACCCGCAATTGGTTAGTATTCACTGTACGAAGTATTTGCAATCACGCAAGACCATATTTTGTTTGTAAGCATGGTGTTGCATACTATCCATGGAAAAATACATACTCTGTGGTGCCATGACACATCACAAGACATCCATCTTTAAGGTCCAGGCTTATTGACCCATTTGCTTAATGACCTAGTCTTAAGAACAGAACTTGGTCTGGTCATTAAGTGAGGAGTGCCTGTATGTTCTTATTCCTGATGCCATGGCATCGATGGCCTCACTGCTGGGGAGAGACTGCCCACCCAGGGCTATCCATTCCTTAAAGATAGCAAAGGGTTCAGCCAGCCAAGAGCATACTTTTCACACACAAACCAACCAATCTACTCCCAACTACCTCTTTATCTAATTCTCAAATACAAAGCCAATGTCTCCCTTGCCCTAAATCCCAGGTCCAGGTACCAGGCAATGAGAGACCACCTCTATAGCCCTCAGGAATTTTTCCAAACTATCCACTCCTAAATTGTGTACCAGACCTCTGGCCTAGGCTTTTCTCTTCTGCTTCTTGACTGACATGGTGCTTTCTCCTGCACCCTGGCATGGCACGCAGTGACCCCTCTGGGACCTATGAGTATCATAAACTTCTCCTTCCATGCCTCCTTTTCATTTCCCCTGTGGCCACAGTGACATTGCTATACCACACCCAAGATATACATTCTTAGAATAACCACCCACATTTTTATATCCCATTATAGTTATTATAAGTATCTCTACCATTAATGCTCATCACTACTTCAATATTATAGTCGTTTCTAGACTCACCATGACACGGTCAATCCTGTGACACACTTTTGGGCACTATCCAGCAACTGTAGGCCACCAAACTGAGTCACCAAACTGAAGTCTCATTTTCTTTCACTAGGGATCCAGGAATCTACATTGTTTTCCAATATTCCCTCTCTACAACTGTTTGTCAGTCAGTAGAGAGGAAGATGAGTCATTTTCAGTGTTACAGTTTTGTCCAAATGAGAATTCATACCTTTCTACTAGGAGTGTCCTTTTGTAACACATACGGGCACCCAGGCCACAGTGTAGAACAGCCACGGTCATACATACGGACTAGCTGAGATAACCGCTGACAACAGTATATAAAGCAGGCATGTCCAACCTGCAGACCAGGAGGGCTGTGAATGCAGCCCCATACAAATCCTTAAAACATTAGGAGATTTTGTTGTTGCAACCTATTTTTTAGCTCTTCAGCTATCACTAGTGTTAGTATACTTTATGTGTGGCTCAAAAGAATTCTTCTTCCAAAGTGGCCCAGAGAAGCCAAAAGGGTGGACACCGCTGATTTACAGCAACTTGTTGCAAAATGATTGCACAGTGGGAATGATCATGTGCTGTTATAAATTCTGTTAACAATGAGGTTTTTTGTCTTATTTGCTTTCCTTCTGTTCTTGTATTTTATGCAGGGTCAGCATTGAGTGTTATGAGGTAAAGACAAGCACATGTAGTATGATACCGAGGTGGCGCTTACATTTTTTTATTAAATGTTTTATTTTGAGATCTTTGTAAACTAACATGCAGTTGTAAAAAATAATACAGAGATCCCATGCACACATTACTCTGCTTCCCCTAGGGGTAACACCTTGCAAAGTTATCTTGACCAAAGTAATGACTTTATGATAAAGTCAAGGTAACAGAATATTTCCACCACCACAAAGATACCATGTATTTCCTTTTTATACCCACAAACATTTCCTGCTCTCACCTCCTCCTTAATCCGTGGTAACTAATAATCTGTTCTGTATTTCTATAATAATGAATTTAAAGAATGTTATATAAAAAGAATCATATAGTGTGGAAATTCTGGGGATTGGTTTTCTTCCACAAGGCAAAATTCATCTGAGATCAATTCAGATTGCTCTATGTATCCATAGTTCATTCCCTTATATGCTGACTGGTATTCCAAGGTACAGATGCACCATGGTTCATTGAAACATTGTGGATGGACGTCTGTGTTCTTTTCAGTTTCAGGCTATTACTATAAACATTCATGTACAGGTTTTTGTGTGAACGTAAGTTTTCATTTCTCTAGGACACATGCCCAGAAGTACAACTGCTGTGTCGTATGGACCAGCATTTCCATCAGCAATTCTGCCATTTTACATTTCCACCAGCAATATATGAATGGTCCAGCTTCTCTGTATCCTTACTAGCATTTTGGTACTATCACTATTTTTTATTTAGCCATTCTGATATTTCTATAGTGATATCTCACTGTGGGTTTTACTGGCACATTTCTAACTGCAAACAATGTCGAACATTTTTTTCATGTGTATTTGCCATCTATATATGCTCTTCAGTGAATGATCTGTTCATGAGATTTGCCCATGTTTAAATTGGAGTGTTTTTTTTCTTTAACCTTGAGTGTTGAGAGTTCTTTTTATATTCTCAATCCTAGTCCTTTATTAGATAGGTGGCTTGCAAATATTTTCTCTCAGTGTATAGACTGTGCTTTCATCCTTTTCACTGGGGACTTTCATGTTTTAATATTTCTATTTAACATAATATGCTAATATTTACTGTTGAGCCTGCTTCCCATTCCTCTCATGCATTCCACTACCACAGAGGAGATAAATGTTCCAGGGACTCTAAAAATTATTTTCATTAACCTACGTAAAATGTAACCGATACATAAGAGGGTGATGAAATACAAAATCAAAAGTTTTTTTTTTGAAAAAGTGACTTTGAAGAAAATAGAATTACATAAAGATATAAAGGAACAGTGACTCCTACTCTCACTACACCAACCCCACCAGGAGTGTGTGCTGTGGAAGGAAATTGTGGGGCCAACACTCTTCATGGGGACAGGAAACTAGGCAGCTGGAGGGCAGGGATGAGAAGAATACCATTCATTGTATACCTGTTATGCTTTCAGAATATAAACCCATTTGGAAAAAAACTTTTTAAAGAAGATAGACTTCCAATTCTGGTAGCAACAATGTGGCAACTTCTTTCTGAATTGTTCCACTTTTTCCTAGAAACCACACAAAGCCACAAAGAAAATGAGACAAATACATACACATGTACCAAACTAAGCTTAACAAGAAAATCTACAAACTACAAAAGGGTGGTCCACAGCCCCAGAACCAAGCAGAACTGCCTGGGGAAGCTATAACAGCATAATGGGGGGAAATAAGGAATGTGCAGGGGCTTCAATAATGGAAACACTCAGAAATACACACTCTGAGACAGAAGGCAATACACAGAGTTGGACCACGGTGAGATGGACGAACATAAACAGGCCATGGATATTGAGGGATGTATCAAAAGATCACAGAGAAACTATTCAGAGGGTTCCAGAAAGCCTCGCCTTCATAAAGTAAAGAGAATACCAGAGAAGATAGAATTGTGTCTCTTAGCAGCAGCAGCTATTAAAGAAAGGTAGTGAGAGCTCAAGCAATTAGCTCCTGAAAGGCAGAGGAGCCATGGATGCACACAGGTGCTAGATTTTCACTGTAGCAAGAGAGGATAGAAGACTTAAGTTGAGAAACCTGGGAGGCAAGTACCCCCAACAAAAACTTGCCGATGACAGCTGGTCCAAGACAACTCAACTTTTTAAAATATGGTTAAACAAAAGGAAAAAATTCAGCATGATAAGAAAAATTCTTTGGGAAAAAAGAGAACTTATTGATATATAAAGAAACTCACCAAAAGTATTTTGCCTAAGAGTACATGAAAACTACAAGGCAAAATAATTTTTTGAATTGAAAAAAAATTAGTGTAAGAATTACAGCTGCAAAGAAAATAACCAAAGCAGAAATATAAGAAACCATGGGAGAAATAGCTTGACAATAGGGAAAAATTAGGAAATAAAGGAACTCAGGAAAGGAAAAGAATAAACACATTTCTGAAAAAATGACATTTCATGAAGCACAAAGGAGACTACACTCCATAAATAAATAAATAAATAAATAAATAAATAAATAAATAAAGAGTGAGTCTAGGAAAATGACAGTATAGAAATGTGAAAAATGAAAAATATAAATAAAATAGAAAAGACTTGCAGGGGAATGACGGCTATAGAAGACTAGCAAAAGAGATTAAACAGGTGATTACTTGGACCTCTTTCCCAAACTTCAATTCATTTATCCAGCTGTGTAATTCAACATCTCCACTTGGTTGTTGACATCCCAAACTCCTACACATCTAAAGCTAAACTTCCTTTCCAATGAGTTCTTCTTGCAATTTCATCCATCACAGTAGATAGCAATCCACTTTCTTGTTTCTCAAGCCAAACTTCTTGGAGTCACCTTTGACCTCTTTCATTCTTTTACAGATCACATTCAATACACCAATAAATGTTGTTGCTTCCGTCTTCAAAATATATCCAGCCATTTCTCAAACTTCTACTGCTACCACTATGGCCCAAGCCACCATGATCTCAATCTCACATTATTGCAATAACCTTCAAATTATCTTTCTTCTTTTATTCTTATGTCTCTGTTTCGACAGAGTAGCCGAAGTGACCCTTTACAATTTAAATAAGATTGTACCACTCCTTTCCTCAAAACACTCAAAAGTATCATTAAGTGACTGTTTAAATGAACTACAGTTCAGGGAATACGTTGCAGCTTTTAAAACAAATGCAGATGCTTATGTTCTTGTGTAGAATGTGATAAAACCAGGTGAGCCAAGGATCTTACTGCCAACTAGGAAAAGATGGATGAATCACAGAGATCACGTTTTAATGGGGATAAGAGAACTGGGAAAACAGTAAGAACTAAATGGGTTAAAACTCCACAGGGGAGAGAGAGCAGTGCAGAAGTGAACAAACAATAGGTCCCTATATATTTTCCTGGTGGTATCTGTGAATTCTGGGTATGGGCTGACGGTCAGTCAAGACTGAAACAGGCACCTTTGAAAAATCTATAGCTAACATGATAATGGGGAAACACTGAAGACATTTCCTTACAATTAGGAAAAAGACAAGCCTGTCTACTCTTACTACTGCTATTCCATAATATGTGTATTAGAGGTCCTACTGATAGTAATAATACAACAAATAAATAAATAAATAAAAGACATGAAGATCAGGGGCAAAAAAGAAAATAAATTTATCTCTTAGTAGAACATATTTTTATGTCTAAAAACTCTAAGAAATCTACAAAATAACTACTGGAACTAATAAGTGCATTTTGCAAGGTCACAGGAGACCAAGTTAATGTACCAAAAAAGCTGTATTTTTTTTTTAGTTGCCAGCAGAGTACAATGAGAAAACAAAAGTGAAAACAATTTTATCTACAATACCCTCAAAAATATAAAATGCATAAGAAAATAATTAACAATCATAAGCAAGACCTCATCTTAAAAAACTACGTATTTCTGAAAGATATTAAATAGCTAAATAAATGGAAAGATACGTAACATTCATAGGTTAGCCAATTTATATTCTTCTTAAAAAGTCTATTATCATTTTTCTTATGATTTAATAAACTTCCAGTCATAATTCCAGCAGTCTTTTTTGTAGAAATTGACAAGCAAATTTTAAAATTTATATTCGAATTCAAATTTAAGTAAACCTTGAATGTCAAGGCAATCACAAAAAAATGTGGAGAACTTTCACTACTTGATTTAAAGACTTACTGTAAAATTATAGTATTTAAGGCAGTGCAACATTAACAAAGGAGTAGGTATATAAATCAATGGAATAGGATAAACAAGCTAGAAATAGATCTACACATGCATGGTCAAATAATTTATGCAAAGGCAATGCAATGAGGAAAGGAAAGTTTTTCAAAAAATGACTGGAACAACTGGACATCCAGACAGGGCAAAAATGAACTTCACCCCTTACTTGCACTACACAAAAAAAAATCAACTCAAAGTGGATCATAGGCCTAAAGGCAAAATGTAAATCCATGAACTTTTTAGAGGAAAATATAGAATAATCTTTGTTACTTTGCTGACCTCAGAAAAGCTTGTAAAAACATCCCCTAAATTTATCAAAATTTTATGCCTAAGTAAGGCTATAGGAGACCATGGAGAATTCCTTTTAAAGATATCAAACTAGCAGAAATTATGGTTCCTAATGTGGGCCAGAATATGAAGAACTAGGCAATCCCCTACATTCAAAATAAAAGAAAAAGTGTATAATGTTACATATTTTTTGTAAGGGTAACACAATAATATAAACAATTTAAATGTTCACGTTCTTTGGGCACTTTCACTTCCAGTAACTTATTCTGAGGAAACAATTATATAAATGCAAAAAGCACAACCACAGCATACATACATATAACACAAGAGAATGTACATTGAAAGCATTGGTTGAAATAAAGAAAGAAAACTGGCAGTATCCTATATACTATGTTTGCAAGATATACTATATTTGAAAGATTTTAAGGATAAAAACATCTACTGCCACAAAGATTCCTAATCTCCTTTCCACGCAGTAGAAATGGATTTCATCATCATTAAATAACACCAACTGAAAATACAGTTGCCAGCTAAATTTGTAAAGGTCAAGTTTACAAGCAATTTTTACAACTGCGTGGTTTTAACTCTGATTGGAATATTAACTTATATTATGTATCTTCATAAATTGAAAGTAACTGCATTACATTTTCCTTTCCCAATTATTAATACTACAAGGATTTAATATGTATTCACAGGATTTTTTAAGCCATGATGAACTACACTTACAATCTCTGCTTCCAAAAAGGCAGTAATTTGCAAGCTGCATTGTATTTCATAACTGATAAAAATCGCTTTCTTTTGAAAAACCTTGCATAAGACATAGTTGTTGATGGTTAGTTGAGGACTGCACAAATTACTGGGTCGTTTAGGGCAGCAGGTATGTTTCCGTGCTCTAACATTACACTTGAAATCCAATGGGGGAAAAAAAAAGAAACATTACCCTCTCCGGAAGCCCCACCTGCTAAAACCACATACCTTGATTCTTGCATTCTCTATAAATTCTAGAGGGGCTTTCCCAAACTCAAATGCAGCTCCAATCCAAGGAATCCAGCCCCTTATGCACGGGGGCCCCTTCAAGTTCTTCCACTGAAGGAGTAACAAAAGAGCAACGCAACCTAGAATTACAGTCACTGTTAGGAAAATTAGTTCCATGTTTTGGTCTAGCATATTCCAGAATTTGCCGTGGAACTTGTTCTCTCTGGAATAGGGAGCAATCACCGGACCTCGCAATCTTTCTGCTGCAACTTTCGCAGCTTCCGCGCGCTCCTAATTGTAGTCTTCTTTCCCCGCCCCAATTCTTAGGTGACTTTCGCATTATCGCTCCCTCCCACCTCCACTTCTCTTCTCAATTTTCGGCCAACGTGGACAAAATGCAGGGGCTGGACCGAGGTCAGGGATGCGTACGGAGAGGAGGAGCGACGGAGGGTGAAGAGCACGCGCTGTTGCTATAGAGACTGGGGGCGGAGGCGCAGAGAGCACCTTACTTGCAGCCAATTAGAGAATGCGGCCCGAGAGGCTCGGAGCCCGTAGGACTACATTTCCCAGAAGCCTGGCGGGCTCGCGTTGTTTTTCTGCACTTAGTTATCTGGACCACTCAAGCCCGGGGGCTGCTAGGAAGGCTGTGCGTTCGCGGGGCCCGCCGGGCCGAGCGAGGGAAATGGTTTTCGCCGCGCCATTCGTCGGTTGAGGAGAGAGATCGCCCTGGCAGGGTGGCAGGCCAGCCGCTGCACGGGGCGCCGGCCACAGCGGGTGCATCGTCGTCCCGTCCTGCTGCTGAATGTCGGTCCCAGAGGATGAGGAGAGGCTTTTGCCGCTCGCCCAGAGATGGCCCCGAGCGAGCAAGTTCCTACTGTCTGGCTGCGCAGCTACCGTGGCCGAGCTAGGTACTCGGTCGCCCACGCCTGGGCCTCGCCAGCGAGTCCTTGAGGCGCCGCGCTGGGTGGGGGCGGGGGCGGGTGGGTTGAAGTGGGAGGAAGGGGAGGAACCGGCGGCTGGATTCCCGGCTGCGGGCAGCCCGCGAGGCTGCGTCCCCTGCTTCCTCACGTGTCCGGTGGCAGGGTGGGGACAAGGCCAGCTTTGTGAGGAGAAGTGATTGGAGGTCACTAAGGATTCCAATTTCGTCGCCCCCAGAGGTGTGCCATCGTGCCCTAACGTGGTCATTTAGAAGCTCCATGAAGTATCATTCCCTCTCAATAGCATTTTCCTTTTTGTAAGGATGACCTTTTTTAAAAAACACAATCCACTTTTCATCCTTATTGGAATAATCTCTATTATTTATGTTCTTACACGGCCTCACTATCATTGTCTTTTGGGTCCAAATTGTGGAGCCAACTTGTGAGACTTAGTTATTAATCTATTCCTTATTAAGCACCTGCCAGTTGATCTCTGAGCTTTATTCATCTATGCTGTGTTTACCTGGCAGGATTCTGAGAAGTCAGTAATACATGAATACTAAATCCAAGTCAGTCCAAGTCAGGGCACATTTATTGTGACATTATTGTAATTACTGCAATGCTGGAGACTGGAGATACAGTTAAAAAGATCCAGCCCTGACCTTCTTACAGGCTGGTGGGGAGACATGCAGAGACAATTAATTACATTGTTCTTATTATAATGAAGATATTATTAAGTATCATAAGAGCATAAAGATGGACTGTCACATTAGCCTAAGCAATTCAGACAAAACCTAAGAGGCTACCTACAGCAAAATGAAAATGACCTTGCATGAGCAGGTGGTGTTTCTTCCAAGGATTTTGTGAGTAGAATGTCTGTGGGTTCCCTGTGATACCTTCGTATGCATTTTAAGATTACCTGTTCATTTTCTTGCCCATTCAAAACAAACAAAAGGCAATAGCTCTGATGTGTTATTTGTGATAACACATCAGAGCTATTTGTCCCATTCTAAAATGAGTTTATCTTGTATTTTCGGGAGAGCCAGCACACAATCTGTTGTTTTGCCTTTCGTACTACTCCTCTACTCTTGCCCTTTGGACCCTCTACTTTTTTTCTCTTTCCTCCCAAAACTGATGGAGAATATTTTGTTTGTTTTTTAGTTGTTTTTACTGAAGTCCAATTGCTCAACTTTTTAAAAAATTTAAAAGCAGATTTCTGAATGATTAGATATAGTTCCAGTATTTTTTTTAACCTGATGTTTCCCATGACCACTGAATTTTGTAAAGGATCACTCCTTCTGATAAAAATTCATAGAGAATTATTGGGGGGGGCTGGTATGTGAGTTGGGGGAACCAAAATATGGATGGTTTTGAATGCAAAACTATTTAGGATCAGAACCTGAAGCATTATTTAAGTAACTAGCAAGAAAACCAGAATTATTTTGAGAGGCATAACCTATGCTAATATAGAAGCTCCTATATAAGACTTCAGGTTTCATATTTCAGTAAAGCATTGCTTGAATTCTCTGTAAACTGCTTCTATTTTAAGGAAGCTACTAGCAAGATGTTAACTTTTCCAAGGACCAGGGTTAAGATACACTATTCTCTTCCACTCACTATGTTTTCTCTTAGAAAAGGTGTAGTTATGGTTTTATATCAGTTGGTAGCCATTGAAAAGACTTATGTAATGTCAGTAATGTTCATGAACTTATCTGAATCTGGTTATTTCAGTTCTTCAGGACATTGTGTGTATAAAGTTATGAGCTTGATCTTCCTAATGTGGGACAGTTAGATTCACTGTGTTTCAAGGTAAAAAGTCTAATTCAAAATGGAATCATGAGAAAAAAAAAATTTTCAAGTACTGTTGGTACTTATAAAGAGGCCATGCATAAAACATATCAGTGCTGGGAAAAGCAACCCAGTATGTGCGTTATTTAGAAGAATATTGAGCATGCTGCCCTCATATATAAAAGATGGCATTATAAACTATATATTTCATCTTCTATATCTCAAACATCAGTTTTCACCTGCACGTGAACATCACCCATGAAATTATAGAACTCAGCTTCAGCCACCATTTATTAAGAACCTAGCATAAGTAGTACAGTATTCTAAAAGTCGCTTTGGATTTTAATCATGGTTGCAGTCAAGCAGACATCACAGGATATGGATACCTGAAATTATTCTCATTGGAAAGCAAAAATTAAGGACTGAAGTTGATTTTAGACTGAAATTTCTGGATAAAAAGAACTCAAGTCTTGTCACTGTTTTTTTTTTTGTTTGTTTGTTTTGTGTGTGTGTGTGTGTGTTTCTGGTGATCTGAGGGTGCTCTGGGACAGTGATTCACAAATTTGGGCATACGTAACAATCAACTGATTTCAAAACCTCCCATCAACCTACCAAGAATTCATAGGCATGGGGCTAGGAAATCTGTAGTTTTTAACAATATCCCTAGCTTATTCTGATATACTCTAAAATTTGAGAACCACTGATCTTGTGGTGACTAAAATATTAGTCCAGTGATTTTAGAATTTTTGTTTGTTTCTCTGAATATTGTGGGTCCCCTCCCCCTTTTCTTTTTCTTGTTAGCAACCTTTCCCCTCGATCTCACAAAAACTCGACTCCAAATGCAAGGAGAAGCTGCCCTTGCTCGGTTGGGAGACAGTGCAGGAGAGTCTGCTCCCTATAGGGGCATGGTGCGCACAGCCCTAGGGATTGTCCAGGAGGAAGGCTTTCTAAAGCTTTGGCAAGGAGTGACCCCCGCCATTTACAGACACGTAGGTATTTATCTTGATTCTGGCCGGTAAGTTTGTTATGAGTTCTGTGTTAGTCTCCTCTGCTTTTCTGTTTAGCTATATCCAAAAAACCAGTTTTTTTCCTACTAATGTGCTAATGAATATATAGTCTCTTAAGAAGAAAATTAGCTACCATTAACTATTAAGGAATTATTGCCTTAAAATTTTAAAAATGCATACAGAAGTATGTAGGGATGAACTGTCATGATGTCTATAATGTATTAAAATATGAAACAAAAGAAATGAAGTAAATGTGGCAAAAATGTTAGCAATTGATAAATATCAAATCTATATATAGGGGAAGTTATATTCTTTATATGTTTAAGAAAGAAAAAAATGAATAATCGATATTTTTCTCCACTTTAGAAACTTTAGACACAAAATTTAACTTTTTTATGTTCTTTGAAAATTAAAATATAATGCCATATCTCACCAGTCTCTGTCCCATGCATTATAGACCAGGCTATAATGAAAGAAAACAGGGATGACTATCAAATCTAGGGAGTTCCCTGGTGGTGTAGTGGCTTAAGGCTTCGGTGCAGGCGCTGTTAGTGCTGCGGCCTGGGTTCGATTCCCAGCCAGGGAACTACCCACATACAAAAACAAACAAAACAAACAAACATACAAACAAAAAACAAATCTAACTCTGGCACTAGAGTAGATGTAAATGTAAAGCAGGTGATTTTTGCTTCAGTTCCCCAGGCTACCTAACTAGCTGTGTGGGCCTTTGGTCACTCTCAAAGGAAAATAGTAAGTCCATTACAGCAAATGAGAATTATTTTCTTTCCAAATGGCACTCACAAAGACAGGAGTTATTGAGTTTTCAGCTTATGGACATGAACTTGGCTTCAAAAGAAAGTAGCACAGGTGTAGCATTTTTCTTCTTTACATCCATAATCTTCCCTCAAGTATGAAGGGATCCTTGATCAGAAAACTGCCCAGTACTAATATTTACTGTTTTATTATTTGTAAAGTTTCAGTTCTTCAGATGAGTAAGTTAGAGCCTATTCATCAAGAACTATCCAGAAGTATGCATAGAGACTGCTATTGTTTTGGCACTTTGTATATTTTTGAATATCTTAAAATATTTCATTAAACTTATTGAAATATCAAGAAACACTCTGTATCAATATCATGTAGTGATTTTAATGATTTTTAGTTTCCCATCCTTTTTTTAATATTTTCTCCTTTGCTCTCCATTCTTGTTTTGAATTTCACTTCTTTTCATTTATATTTTCTTGACCACCATACTTGATTTTACTATTAAGATTAATTTCATATGTTTGACACTTAGCTGAAAAATTACCAGTAAGTTATCCAAGGAAATTATACATGTTTATTTAATGAAAATGCCTGCTGTGCACCAAGCTCTGTACCAGGGCATATAGAGTAATGAAACCCTACCTTGAAAGGCTCACAGTCTGATAGAAAGATAAGAAAGAAAATCAAGTTAATTTCTAATCCATATGGTAAGTGCCATATTAGATGTATGCTTGGGTAGTTCTCAGGGAACAGAGGAGAAGCATGGCAGGTGCAAAGGAAAGGGCAGAGAGCACTTTCTGGAAAACTACTGTGTTTTCCTGTGTATAAGATGCCCCCATGTGTAAGAAGAGCCCTCCTTTTCTAACCCAACATAAGAAACCCTCTCAACCAGTTACTCTTGTGTATAATACGACCTCCAATTTTTGCTCTAAGAACTTTAGACAAAAGGGTCTTATACACAGAAAACTACGGTAGTTCTCTGAATGGAGTCCTGAAAGATTAGGAGGAATAAGCAAAGCAGAGAAGAGAGAAAACATTCAAGAAAGGTCAGACTGCCCAGGAGGCCTGAGGCTGAAAACGTCATGCCACATGTGGAGAAACATCAAGAAGTCCATGTGTCAGAAGCACGAATGCAGGAGAGAAAGACACAGCTAGTGAGATTGGCTAGGCCAGGTCAAAATATGCTCTGATTTTATTAAACTTAAAGCTGAATTCACCTTGTTAATGGTCTGTTTCACACAGTGTACTCTGGAGGCCGAATGGTCACGTATGAACATCTCCGTGAAGTTGTGTTCGGCAAAAGTGAAGATAAGCATTATCCCCTTTGGTAAGTGTTGTTTTGAAAATAATATGCTATTGCCCCTAAAACTTTAATGTTTATCCATTGGACTTGTATAAAATTGTGCATTTGTACCAACATTACCTCAAGTTATAGGCTTAAAATCATAAATATTTGCAATATAAATCTAAATAATTGAGCATTTACTTCACATTGTATACAGACATATACATATGTATATAAAAATTGTCTCTATATATTACTTAATATTTTAACATTAGAATAATTCTTATGGCACACTTTACTTATTCCTTTTTCTCCTGAGAAATCCTGGGCCTTAGAGTCAGACAGAAATGGGCTCCAGTTCCTACTTTTCTGCTGTGTAACCTGGGCAGACTGCTTCACATTTTTTGTCTTCTGTTTTCTCAGATGTAGAAGTAATACTAGCATCAGGCTTTTGTTTTTGTAGGATTCGATGGGATGATGAGTATAAAGTATGTAACACTTAGAAACAGAGACAAAGAAGTTATTATAAATAATATATACAGAATGCCTATAAATCAATAAAAATATATAAAGAACACAAGGGGAAAATAGGAAAAGAATATCAACAGGCAGTTCACAAAAAAATGTATAAATATTTATTAAACACATAATTGTTCAAACTCACCAGTAATTAGGGAACTTAATTAAAACTATTTTTTAGCCATTCATCTGTTAATGGGAATGTAAGTTACTGTAGCCTTTTTGGAGCATAAAGTACCTGTTAGAATTTTTAAATGTATAATCCTTTGACCCAGCTATTCTTTATGATTATAATTCAGAAATACTTGTACCTGTGTATAAGGAAATACACACATATGATACTGATTGTAGCAGTGTTTATAATAGCAAATTTTCAAATTTTAAATAACTAACGATTTGGAAATAGACAAATTATGACATATCTATACTGGGAAATAACACAACTTTGAAAGAATGAGGTAGGTTTTATATGACCAATATATAAAAATATGTGCAATATCTTTTCTGAGTTAAAAAAAAAAAAAAATCCAAGTCACAACTATAAGCAAAGGGCCATAGCTGAATTTCACCTTCCAGGCAAAATGTCTTGGCCCTGTTTTTGAAAAATTGTTATGTACTAAGCTATACAATTATAATTGCTTTCCCAGAGTTACTGATGGAATACATTGCATTTTGTAATTCCCTCCAGGGGGGAAGCTACAGGAAAGAAGTTCAAAGCAAATATTCTATTTCACTATGAAGTTAACTCTCAGGGTGTATTGGCATGATGTCCTTTGACCCAGTCAGAACAATTCATTCAGTCACTAGGTGTTTATTGAGTTATTATGGTATGCCAGCCTTGTACTTAATACAGAGACTGTGATTATGAAAAAGACACATCCCTGCCATCATTGATGTCATAGTAATAGAGACAGAGGCCTAAACCATGAGAATTATATAACAGTTGCAGAGGTGGTAGTGATTATGAGATTCACAAGGAGAAAAAAACAATAATAATGTACCATATTCATCATTGTGATGAATTCTCATAGGTTGTCAGTGGGAGTGTAAATTAATACAACTTCTGTGGAATGCAGTTTGACAGGACCTGTCAAATGTCATGTAAATGCTCACATTTCTTAGTGAAAAGTTATGCTGGTATATGAATTATGGTGTATCCATAAAATTGAATGCTGTTAAACTTTTTTAAAATGAGGCAACTCTCCATGAACTGATAGGGATAGCCTTTAAGATATACTACAGTACACTCTTTGTTAACCAGCACTCAAGCAGCCAGCACTCTTAGCAACTGGGAAAAGAGTTTTGCTGGTTGCTTGAGTGCTGGTTAACAGTTTACTTATATTTATCTGGCATCTACCAGTCCCCATGGTGCTAGTTAACTGAGAGTCTACTGTATTAGGAAAAAATCAAAGTGCAGAACAGTATACTACCTGGCATTCTACGTGTGTGTTTTCAAAAAGGAGTACTATAGGTCCATGTTTTGTGTGCATGAATCGTCAGCTGTTACTTAGTTTTTAAGACTTACTTAGTTTTTAAGACTGTGGGCTCTGCATGCAGACTGCCTGGAATTACATCTTGGCTGTACCACTCACTAGTTCTGTGATTAGAGCTATCATTTAACCACTTTGTGCCTCAGTTTCCTTATCTGTAAAGGGGAAATACAGTAGTACTAATGTCATAGGGTTGATAAGAGAATTAGATAATATTTTTTTAAAATGCTTAGAACAGTGCCTGACATAAGCTTTCAGTGAATACATTCTTACTATCTCTAGAAATGCCTAAGAAACTAGGAATTGTGACTGCCTCAGAGGAGGGGAAATGGGGATAGGGACTCTTTTTTACTCTATACTCATTTGTACCTCTTCAAATATTCCTTAAGGAGTAAAAGGAAAGAAAATACCCCTTTGCCCCCAAGACACTATGGCAGTAATGTAGGTAAAAGTTGATTGGGTTCTGGCCTGAGGCAAGAACAGCTGGAATGGAAGAAGAGGGCAGGTTCAAAGCCTGATTAGGTATAATAGTCTAGATGTGATCACTATTGGCTCTGGGAGGTGAAGAGAAGGACGAGTCTAGGGACAGGAGGAGTTTCTTCGGAGAGAGGGAAGTTTCAAACCCCCTGCGGTTTGGTCAACTATTCTAATATAGTAGTTTATAAAATTTGACTTAGCAGCTTTTGTCTGCTAGATTGATTATCTCTATGCTGTTTTTATTGTCCTGTGGTCAGAATTAAACTGCAATCAAACGATCAGTTCAGATGTTTATATTTTTTAAGTAACCGCCCCTCTTGAATTTCAGGCCCTGTAAGGCCTCTGAAATTTCAGGTTTGAATTTCAGTTCCTCGTGGTATTTTAACCCTTACATCTGTAAGCAGACAAGCCATGTACTTCCCTTTGTGATTTGTTGGGGAGTCTGTTCCTCACTGTCTTAAACCGCTTATGCAGGGGCTATACGTATACAGTTTGGTATTGTTTACTACAAAATTTGTGAAATTAATGATAACCTCTAAAAATGTATTTTTTTTTTTTTTTTTATAATTAGGAAATCAGTGATTGGAGGGATGATGGCTGGTGTGGTTGGCCAGTTTTTAGCCAACCCAACTGACCTAGTGAAGGTTCAGATGCAAATGGAGGGAAAAAGGAAACTTGAAGGGAAGCCTTTGCGGTAAGTTGTCCAGTTTACTGAAACCTTTCCTTTTCCCTTTCCTACCTTCATATTTTGAACATTTAACCTGATGGATGTGTGCATTTTTGTAATTCGATATTTAGTAAAGACATTAATTTTCACTCTTTTAGTTTGGAAGTTATGTTCACTATGAGGACAGCTGAGATGGATCTCTTCTCTGTGTGACAAGGTGTTCTTTACCAGACAGATTATAGATGTGCTGCTTTTCCCAGCCCAGGCAGCGTGATATAAAGAGGTTTTCTGATCATTAAGTTTGCTCTAGTGTCAATCCCAATTTTACCATTGTGGCTTGGTATTGTGGAAGTCACTAAACATTTCTAGTGTCTGTTTCTTTGTCTTTAGGAGAGGCCATCTCAGAAGGCTCACATGAAAGTTAGACTGCCTGGCTCAGAAGGTACCCAAAAGCCTGGTTTCTTTCCCTTTCTCCCTGGGAGGAGGGAGATAGTGAGGTTGACCTTGCAAATTGTTCCCGTCTCCCTGTCTAATCTCACTCCTCTTTTCCCAAGTTTAAGTTGTAAAATTATGCCTTTGTGATATAAAATCTACCTATTGCATTACCCTGTATTATCAAAGTCTGCCTTCCTTCACAGGGCTTCATGTTCTACAATTTGTAAGAATACTACTTAGCCAGTTTCCCCTGGGAAAGGGCCCAAATCTTGCAGACAGATGGGACTCCTCCCAGGAGAGGTGCAGGATGCCCTGAGTTGAGTCTGAAGGGGTCTGTCTGCTCATCTGAAGACCACGGTGGAGGGTTTGGGGCCCTCTGGGACTCACCACTGAGCACTGTTCCTCTGCAGCTCCGGTAGCCAACTTGGTGGGACGTGAGCCTGGACTGCAGCAGTCCAGGCTTCCCTTTGGCCTTCCGAACAGGGAAGGAACACCCTCCGCAGAGGAGAAAAGGGAGTCACTCTGACTTAACCAACTGTTAATATTTTACGCACTTCTAGGGCCCATTTTGTGCTAACAGCGTCTCATTACTAAGTAGTGGAGAGAAGTGATGCTTCCTTGGTTGGATGCATGGAGAGAACTAACTATTGGAATCCAAAAATAACTTATCACCTCAGTTTTTTCCCGTCTTTTTGTCTCTTGAGGTTGAAAATTTTTGATTTGCTGTTGTAGTAAAATACAACAGCAATGGAATGTCATTGTAAAGAATGTGAACTTTGAGATCAGACAACCTGTGATTTAAATCCAGTCTTTACCACACTTTAGCTCTGTAACCCTAGTCACATTCCTTAACCTTTCTAAACCTCAGTTTCTTCAGATGTAAATTGCAATGATAATAATACTCTTTATAGAATTTTCAGGAATAAAATATATTTTATATATATAAAAATCTGGTGCTTAACCCTACCAGCCCGCTGTACCAATTTTTCGGTCATTTCCGAACCTGCCGCTGTACCGCTGGACCTAATTTTCGGTACTTTGCCTGGTACGTGAGAAAAATGTCTCCAAGTTCCATCTTACTCTAACTACTTGTTTGCATGTCACTAACATTTTTCTATAGCATGTTGGTTTTTTCTCTTTAATGCTCAGGAACCCAGATACAGGGGACAGTTAGGTTCAGGGCCTCAGGTCTGGTAGGGTTAATAGGTACACCACACATTTTAGCTACGTTGACCATCGTTAATGAGCATAACTCCCCACACAGCATAAGAGCAATTTTACATGCCCAATAAGTATGTCATATTATCTTTTTGGTGAGACTCAGAGTGTATAATGGCTGATTAAAAGGCGCACAATAATTGGTAAAGGTAGCATTTGGTTCCAGGTATTTCTAACTATATAAAATCCAGACTTTCATTTTATACCAGAGCTTTTCATATTTGGTTCTTGGTTTAGCACCATTATCTATGTACAGAAAAATGAGCAAAATAAGGATAAGAGTAAATTTTCATAAAAGCAAAGGTATTCAGTTTTAAAACCTCTTATGAGACTGTCTTTCCCAATTTTTGATCTAAAAATACCATTTTATGAGATTATATAAGGATCAATTTTTTAAATGTTATTATAAAATTTGCAGGTCTCCTACAAACTAATAAAATGAGCCCAGATGTCTGATAACCACTGTTCTTTTCTATAATTTATTTGTGTACTGATGATATAAAATATCAAGAAAGGGATTTTAATCTTTTCAGAAATATGAGAAGAGGATGACACAGTTTTATAAAGATTTCATTTAAATGTTGACCCATTTTCCAAAGGATTATTTAAGTTTATCTGGAAAGGCTTATATTGATTGCTTTAATTTCTAACAATTCTGGATAATTAAGATGTTATTATATTTTGTAACAGCTATAGGCAAAGCTTATCCAATTGCATTCCACACATAGGAATGCATAGAGTTTTTACATTTCATTATTATTTTCCTTTAGATTTCGTGGTGTGCATCATGCATTTGCAAAAATCTTAGCTGAAGGAGGAATACGTGGGCTTTGGGCAGGCTGGGTACCCAATATACAAAGAGCAGCGCTGGTGAATATGGGAGGTAATGGAAACTTTATTGATTTCTGAGAGGCCTCATTACCTAAGTCATTGTAAGTAGTCACATCAGGGAAAATGAAAATTTGCATTATTTTTAATAGCTTCTTATGGCCATAGTTTTCTTTTATGTTGTAATATCATAGTTGAATATTATCCCTAGAGCATTTTCACTCTTTTCTACAGTGATGTGTGAAAAGGATTTCCAAAAATAAGCAAAATGTAACAATAAGGAGATAAGACCAAACTATTTCTAATGTCTCTTCTCTATCCCCCACCTTCCTCTTTGAATAAATGTTTATTTATTCCACAATTAATATCTTCAAAAAGATATTAATTGTGGAATAAATAAACATTTAAGCCTTCTTTTTCTTTCTCTTGGCAGATTTAACCACCTATGATACAGTGAAACACTACTTGGTACTGAATACACCACTTGAGGACAATATCATGACTCACGGTTTATCTAGGTAAGTGATTTTTTAGTTTTAAACTCTCCCCCCGCTTGTCACATTTTCTTCCATATTTCGCATCTATGCTAACTTTTTGTTTCCTTTGATTGGGCATCTAGTGCTATTACACTTAGAGAAAGGTAATTAGTTCATTTAATAAAGAGCAACATTCTTAAAGTTTGTTGCAGTTAAAATGAGAAGAGAGAAATAATGTTAAAGATTAAACTTTCCCAAAGATTTGCCCCTTGATGGGGCCCTCCTGGGGTCAGATTTTGATGAGCGATTCGCTAATTCAACTCAACAGATAGGTTTGAGCATCTTTTATGTTAAAGGCACTGTACAGGGCCTCATACTGGTTACCAAAGGTAAATCCAACTCCCTCCCAGGGAGTTCACCAAAGCAGAAAACGAGACAAGTAGGAAAACACAGTAAATGCTAGAAGAAAGTGACTGGTAACTGTAGAGTTCATGGGAGGGAGAAAAAAATAACCACTTGGAAGGGCCTGTAAAGGAGATAGAATTAGATACGTGTTGTGAAGGTCTGTGGTTCTTTACAGACAGGCGGGAGAAAGGGTGTTCCAGGAACAGCAATAGTACCATAATCTCTTTGCAACACGATTTCAAATATCCATTAGAGTGAATTATTTTATAGATGTCTAGTGTCCTTAACAGATACTGATTTTATGTTGCTTCTGATCTTGTTTCTAGATTCTGGGACCCTTTCTTTATGCTATTTAGACAACCCCCAAAGTTTATTAATAATGTCAAACCAATGATATTTGGAGATATGTAGGTATAGATACAAATGATGCCTAATGCAGGCTCACCTTAACATTCCTAGAGTAGTTTCTCTTCATTTGTCCTCTTACAGAGTAAATGTTATCTTTAGTGTTGCTCGGGCAATCTTTTTATGTCTTTGCTTACTGTTCTTTTCTATGCCAGCTCTCACTCAGCTGTGTTCATAATCTGTATCTACACACTTTGTACCAACCTCCTCTTTCACAGAGAAAACTAAGAACTTTAGCCCTCTTTCCACTTTTACCTTTGTGCCTATAAACATACGTATTGTCCCTGCAGTCACCCTTCCCTTCTTTCTGGCACTACCTTTGTGCATGGTGTTTGCTCTCCTTGTGAGACTTTCTTCCCCAGTTTCTACCCAGTCAAGTCATCTTGTGGAACTTGCTAATCTTTGAAGATGCTTGTCCATTCCAGGGTTATGTGGCACTTTAGGCAGCAGAAGATTTAGGCCATTCAGAAAGCCCCACAGTGATATTATCTCTGTTTCTTTTTCATTGTTTTTCTACCCAAATGATCTTTGATATCCCATACTTCTGATCATGGATTTCCTAGCAGGTTAATGTATATTACTCCACCTAACTGATATGTCTTCTTTGGACAGATCTAAGATTTCCCAGGCCTAATCTGAAATAATTTAGCCTTATTGTTCTCTAATTCAAGTTTTGAAAAAAATGGGATAATTGGTATTTGGTTCACTTTTGAGCTCTCACTGGATCAGATTTTGAAATGGGTTGGTATGAGTGTGTGTGGAATGTGAGGCAGCTCAAAAGTTGCTAACTATGAACTCAAATCTAAGTAGGTGAAAAGTGCTATGTGATCTGAAAGTCCTGGATGCTGTGTCATAGGAAAATGTGAATGCTCATGGAGGCTTGAAGGGGACTGCATCTGTACAGAGATCTTTATACAAGCCATCATCATCTCAGGAGAAAGGAGTTTGATATGAAGAAGAATAAAAATGGTGGCAGCACTGAACTATGCAATTAAACATGGTGAAAATGGTATATTGTATGTCGTGTATGTTTTAGCACAATTTTTAAAAACTGGTGTGAGTAAAATGATGTCCTAGGGTAGGGTAGGAGCAGTAGAAGATGGTGGCCAGGATTTTAGTGAGATGGGAAGGCAGCTGGCGAGCTATGTTAATAAGGGAAGTAGAGAAAAGGTGAGGCGTTGAATTAATGGTCAGGAAATTGTATGGAACTGAAAACAAAGGCCAATCCATCCCCTCTTTCTTTCTTCCTTTTTTTTTTTTTTTTTTTTTTTTTAATTATGAGGCTATTGAGAGGTAAAACTTTACAAAAAGGTCAGTCTATGTTATATGGAGATGATCCGTGATCCTGAAGGGTATTGCTGATTCTGACACCGTGCTGACGAAATAGTTTAAACTAGTGTTGTCGATAGCCATTTGATCTCCTGGAAAGAAGGCTTGGCCAATCCCTCTCCGTCTGTTACCACTTTAGCCTGGCCCTCGGCCTTAATGGGGGGTATCACTAGCAAGGAGTGATAAAGGTCAATAGCAGAAGCAGCTTGGCAAAATCCATGTTCCCATCATTGCTCTATCTTCTCACTTTGACTCCAGGTGCCATCATACTTGAGGCCTTTCTAGTACATTATTCATTCTCTTTTAATATTTATTGTTTAAGGAAGTATAGCCAGATCATAGTGTGATAAGAATGGGATGAAGCTATTGGCAGTAGCAGCATAAGGTCTGTGTGTGCCAAATGGGCCCACAGTTGCGGAAGGACTGTGGTCCTTGATGTGGTTGGTATGTAGGTAAAAAAAAGTTGTCTAACCATCCATTATGAGGGCTACCCACATTTGTTAATGTTAACATCATGCTAGAAGTAGTTTCCACTCTCACCACTTAGGGGTCAAGGCACCCAGAGGCAAAGTGGCATGTTTCCTTCCAGTCTTTTGGGCAAAGAGGAGGAAGTTGTGTATCTGTTTTTACTCTATTTCCTTAATTTTCCTTATCCTTTGTTTGACTAGTTGTATAAGGTTGGACAATTAATTTTGTGAGCTCATCCTAGAAAAAGTGCTACATATTATCATTATTAAGTATCACTACGGTCACCTTCAAAGTACTCCCCTTGGGAAGCTATGCACCGATGCCAGCGCCTAGTCCACTCTTCAGAGTTATTTTGGAACTCTTTTTCTGGAATGGCCATCAGAGCTGTCCATCCCCCAAAAATCTGACAATTAAGTTTGCAAACTTGCCACTGTGCGCTTACATTGGCAGCACTGTAGAAGCAACTCGGTAAGGTATCATAACCTTGGCAAGAAAGAGTTCCAAAACTGCTTTGAAGGGTGGACTAGGTGGTGGCATTCGTGCATAGCTTCCCAAGGGGAGTACTTTGAAGGGGACCATAGTGATGGTCAGCAATAAGGTCTGTGGCACTTTCCTAGGATGAGTTCATGAAATTCATTTTTTGACCTTGTATATGCTATTTCTACTAGATAGTTTTAGAAGTTAGGTGACTTTTGTGCCAGCTGACACATTTGTGTGTGAAAATATGAAGGTATATTAAAAATAAATGATATTAAACTTTTAAAGAATCTGTACAATAGGAAATAATGTAAAAAGAGCAGTACTCTGCATTATATAATAGACATGGCGAAACAGTACATCATTTCCACATAGGTAATGCCTGTCATGTGGACAGAGACCCAAGGCAAGTGATATGCAGAGTTGGGTCATTTTCCTGGCATATGTCAGTAGTCTTCATGGGTTCCTTCTCTTGTATTCAAGTATTAATAGCTCTAAACCAATTTGTCCTTTTCATTTTGAATCTTGACCTGAAAGAGGTAAGAGGAGTCTGGCTACTTTCCGGTACAGCAGTTGAGAGTAAGAGAGTATGAAGGGTCCTAATTGCAGCTTCGTCTTGCCCACCACAAAATACTCTGAGACCTCAGGAGCCCCAGCAATTCAGTGGTCTCTGTCTTTGTGAGGTATTGGGTGTACCAGAAAGACATAAAATTTTACACATTTTTCCATTCTAGCTTTCCATCAGCCAAACATGACCCTACTCTATCTAATCAGCTGCCACCTTCTGGGATGGGGCCTTCTGTTTCCCATGATTCAGACTGACCACCCCTTTTCTCATCACATGCCTTTCTCCTGAAGAAATGTAAAGCAGTTTTCTGTTTGTGGAATTTTCATTATGTTCCCTTATTGCACCTCTCATGCCTGCACACACAATGAACTGCTTGTGGTTTCTAAACTTTTTAGTCACTCATTTACACTTTCTTGATTTACTCTGCTGTTAGGTTGACCACATCCATTTTGTCTCTTTTGAATAATTGACAGGAATCCTTTTTCAAGAAGGAGTGATTAACGTTGTTGCGTAAAGAGAGGGACAAGCAGAAACTCATCAGACCCTGTGCCTGAGCATAGTTTGAAGGAAGAACAGGAATTGTCTAATTAGATGAGGCATAAGACATTCCAAATGAAAGAATTAAAGGCATGGAGGCATTAGATAGTGTGGTAAGTACAGAGAACTACACTTAGTTATATCGTTAGAGCGTAATGGGCAAACAGAGAGTATCTAGAATAAAATCAAACTCCTTAAATAGCCTTCATGTGCTGATCTCTGCCTACTTCTTTACTCTTTCATCTGTCTGGACTCTCACTCCTTCCAGAGGCCATACTGGTTACTTTCAGCGTCTTAAACACACAAGAGTATTCCTGATTCAAGGTTTTATACTGTGCTCTTCCTTCTGCTCATAATACTCTTCCTCCGTCTTCACGTAGATGCTTCCTTCTTGCTAGACCTCAGTTCATCTGTCACCTCAAGAGCCTTTCTATTACAGCCTGTCACCCAGTGACTCCCTATTATAGTACCCCATTGTATTTTTTGATAGTGTATACAAGCATCTGAAATTATTCATTCTCCTCTGCCTCACCCCAAGTAGTGTAAATGCCCCGAGGGCAGAATCTTATGTCTTGTTCACTGTCTAGAAGGGTTCAATATATATATATTTATTGACTGACATTCTTTTCTTTTTTTCAACCTCTTTAATGAATAATTTTGTGTTGATTTTTAAGCTAAAAGAAATTATGAGGGGTGTTATAGTTATATATTTAGTGTTCCATTCTTTCTAATTACTATATTGCCTTAAAATTGAAAAACTGCTACATATTATTTTTCAATTTGATTTATTTGTATCTATAGTTTATGTTCTGGACTGGTAGCTTCTATTCTGGGAACACCAGCTGATGTCATCAAAAGCCGAATAATGAATCAGCCACGAGATAAGCAAGGAAGGTAGATAGAAAGTGTCCATGTGTCTGAATGTCTATAATAACATTGTTCTTTAAAGATGTTTCTTTTATTTTTTCTTGATGGAAATGTATTTAACTGTGTATGTGTTCAACCAAGAAATTGTGTTTATGCAGTTACCTGCTCTTCGATGAAAAAGTATTGTGCCTCTGGAGAAATAAGCTAATTTAACCATCATATTATTTAGACACAGGGTATTTATTGTGACTTCATTATTTTCAAAGAGTTTTTGAAAACATATTCTGCTGAGAATTTGCAGAGCACCAGAAGCTTAAGACTTACAGGTAACATGGAAAATTTGATTTGATATAAAACACTGTGTTCTCTCTGGAAGAGGTCAGGTAGAGTGAGTTCTAAGCATAAGACTAAGGGTAGGGTGAATCAGAAGAGTCAACCTTGAAAATATCTTTAAACACAAAGGAGATGATGTATAATGGCATTTTGTTCAGTGTCATTTCCTTATAATGTTGATGAAATACCATAGGAACTTAACTCTTTTTTTATATCAGTTAGCCTAGGTAAGATTGGTTTTGTTATATATTACATCAAGTTGCTTAAAGTTGCAGAACCTATCAATAATAGTAAGTGAGGACTTAGTATTGTGTTTGTGTACATATGTGTGTATGTATATACATGCACACACATGTGTATACACACACACGCACACGCAAACATACACATACAGAACCACAAATATTAATTGCTCTAAACTAGCAGAAAATATTTAACTTATAATAAGTTTCTTTAGGCTGTTTTTTATTTGTATTTTATTTATACATCTATTTACACAGAAGTAATTTAACAAAATTGTCTTTCCTTTTAGGGGACTTTTGTATAAATCATCAACTGACTGCTTGCTTCAGGCTGTTCAAGGAGAAGGATTCATGAGTCTATATAAAGGCTTTTTACCATCTTGGCTGCGAATGGTAAAGTTAGGTCTTTCCTTCCTTTGTTTTTTGTGTATTCAATTACTTTTAATCTGTAAATATTTCCCCTTTTCTCTTGACTTTTTCCATGGCTCTGCCCCTAAACCACAGTTCTTTCTTTCTTTTTTATATTTCCTTTTGTTTTCCTTTACCTCTCCTCAGAGCTCTATTTCCTTCTTTGGTAGACTAAGATAAAATAAATCTGTTACACCCAGAAATAAATAGGTTAATATTCTGTTATTATAAAGCCAATAGATAGATTTTCTGCAATGTAAAGCCTTTAGTAGTCTCTTTAGCCAAAATATTACGGTTTGGGACAGGTATACAGATTATATACTGGAGACCATTCCCATGAAAATGTTATTGATTCAAACAAAATTTGTTACTTTGATGGCAAATGTTGCATTACCCATTAATACTTATTACTACCAAGCTCTGCTTAGTAAGAAAGCATTAGGTCATTTTTATGTAGTTTGGATTTTGTTTTTTATTGACGTGAACTAAGATGAAGAATTAAACAGACTTATTTAAGTAAAATAACCATATAATAAAAAGCAACGTACTCAGTTATTTTGTAAGTTAGAAAATATTTGAAAGAATGAATGAGTTGTGAGTTTAGAAATTCAAATAATCAGTACTTTATGCAATATAATATAATATTCATTGATCACCTACTCCATCCATGCAAAGCGCTATATACTCAATGCCTAGCTTGGGATGAACGTAAAAGCCTTGGACCCTGCCTTGGTGCTGGAGCTTCTAGTCTAGGTGAGGACAAACACCAAATCAGAAACTGGAAAGTGTGTGAGCTATGGAACTGTGTAACAAGTAATACAGCCTAGGTTGAGAGATTAAGAAAACCTCCCTGGAGAATAGACTTTTGAATTGAAATTTGAAGAATGAGTAGGACTTAGCCTGGTAAAAAGGGTAGAAAGGAACATTCTAGGTAAGGGTAATATCTGGAGTAGACAGAGAACATTGACAGTTCTGGGAACTGAAGGAAGCCGTGCAAGCCAATGCCCAGAGACACAGAGGAGAGTGGCACCGGGTGAGGCCAGAGAGAGGGAGGGACCATCTCGGGAAGGGCTGTGAGCATGAGGGCCTCCAGCTGGATGACATGTGCGTTTTTAGAAAGATCGTTCTGCCTGCCATGTTTGGGAGAAGGCCAAGAGTAGTGATAGATGGAAGATAATGATAGCTTGAACTAGAGTGTAACAGTAGGGACAGAAGAAGATAGATGTGGTAATAATTGACATCACCAAGGGATTGTAGGTTATTTATGTGAACTTAATAACCAAAGCCCTTGGGAATAGCTGATAGAAAGATGTATCCAAGTTGTGAAACAATTTGATTGTCTGGATTATAGACAATCTCATTGTGGATATTTCTTACTGTAAAGGAAGATTTGATTCAGCCTTCATGAACCAGACACTGTTGAAGTGCTAGTAACACTCAGGAATAAGAATGTTTATTTTTTGCACTAGAGGAGCTTACAATGTGATGGAGAAGATAGACATTTAAGTACTTAAAATTACAGAAATATTAAAGCTAATACCACCAAATCACATGGTATATGGCTAGCAGTATGCTAATAGTGTTTTATGGTTTAACTCATGGAATTCTCTTCACAATCTACCTAGTAGGTTACTGTCAGGTCTCTCTTTTATAGAGGAGGAAACAAAAGCTTAATGAGCCCAGAGAACTTGGGAAGGGTAGGTGGTTAAAGCCAGCAGAGTTGGGGCATCAAACCCAGGCAGTCTGGCTGCAGAGGACATAGTCTTACAAAGGAAGTTGTATTAGTGCTCAACCAGTAGTATAAACAAAATGCTGCAGCACATGAATAGTGGAATGAAAGTGGCTTTAACTGTTTAAGATGTTATAAAAGTCTTCACAGAGGTGACATCTGATCTGAGCTTTAAAAGATCAGTAAGCAATTGTCAAGAAAAGCATGAGGGAGCAACATGAGATAGGCATCAAGTTGTGTGTGGGCCTGATGTGTTTGAAGAACTGCGGAAAACTCAGTGTGGCTGGAGAATAAATAGGTCCTCAGAGGGGCGTGGTGGGAGAGAATTCTAGAGAAGTACTTAAAGACTGTTGAGAAGGACCTTGTGTGCTAAGTTTTATAGTTTAGTTGTAATCTGTAGTTAGCAAGCAGCTGCTTAAACATGGGAGCAATGTGCTAAGATTTGTTTGGGGATAAGATTTCTTTGGTAGCAATATGGAAGATACATTGAAAGCTAAAATACAAGAAAGGAAATTTTTACAGTGGTCTGGCCAGGAGATGATTGTAGAAATGGAGAGAAGATAGATTCCAAGGACATTTATGGTTCACTGCACAGGACTCAGTAACTGACGTGCAAGGTGAGGGAGGGAAAGAAGGAAATGGGACTTTCAGATTTCTAGTATGGAAGCCGATGAGGGTGGGTGAGACCATTGATTAAAAACAATCAAGGTCGGGAGGAGTGAGGAGCAGAGAGAATATCCAAGGACAAAGGAATACTGAGACCACTTAATTGACCCATTTTTTTATACATGAGATTCAGGAAGTATAGATGACAAAAAGAAAAAGGGAGTCCTTAATACGTGACAACCACTAGGCTAAGCTCTTTACACCTGTTAATTATTTTTTAAAGTCTTATAAGAACCTAGTAAAACAGGTTGGTGTTATCCACATTTTTCACATGAGAAAACCATGGATGTAAGAGACTTGCTCATGTTTATATAGCTAGTGTGTGGCAGAGCTAGGAATTGACTACAGGATCTTTTCAACTCTAAACCCATGCTCCTAAATAATGCAGTATACTGAGTTACTCAAGGTCCTACAGCTAGTTATAGAAGTTAGAGAAGTGACAGTGTGTAGGGATGGACATGTTACTAAAGAAAGGCTGGCTAACAGCAAAACATCACCAAGGTGACAGTGCCTTGTTGATTTACCACAGTACATTACCCTGACCTTAGAAACATGACTCCTGAGCACTTCCAAGTAAATTGGCCTTGCAAATACAGATTCAATTCAGATGACCTCATTGAAACTGATGAGGAGACCACAGTAATCACCTCATTCACATTGAGAAACACATTTGATAAGTCACCCAGATCCTGAAGTCCTCTGGACAGCATGCTTGCTCCTAAATTCAGGCTGTACTGGGAGCCAAGTTATAATCAGAAGGTTGCTTGCTGAACACAGAATAATAACAGGAAGAGCTTATTTGTAAACTTAATACTTAAGAATATTAAACCAAGAGCCCTTATGTGTTCAGCTCCACAATTATAGGCATGGAGAAAGACTCTGCTTCTGTTCTAAAAGTTAAGGCAACAGGATGAGCAGAAAAGACAGCATGGGATCATATATGTGAGGGTGGTCTGAAAAAAATCCAGCCATGTAATATGAAAAATAGAGGCATTTATGGCTGAATTTTTTCCACACAGCCCTCGTGTACTTGGATTATTTTCAGTGGTACAACTGTGCCAGTGAGGAAAAAACTATTACATATGCACTGCCCACATGCAATCATGCACAGAGGCTCAAATATATCTCAGTTATGTTGCCCATGTGGTTTTTTCTTTGTTTGTTTTTTTTGTTGTTTTTTTTTTTAGCTTTTTGGTATGTGGGTAGTTCCCTGACTGGGAATCGAACCCAGGCCGCAGCGCTGACAGCGCCAGCGCCAGCGCCTTAAGCCACTACACCATCAGGGAACTCCCCTGCCCATGTTTTTGGCTGTGTGATCTCCCTCTTTAACTTCTATTCAAAACCCACCTGAATGCAATCCCAACTCCTTCTACTCGGTACAGGTAGTATGGCCTTGCTTTGCTCAGTCCCTGAATACTACACATTTAGTTTGATACAGTTTGGTTGCTGTGCCACTAATATGAGGAAGAAATCTAATTACCAGAGCAATTGGGAATGATTGCATAAGATGAAAGGTTGTCCTCTGAAAGTTAGGTCACAAAGCCAACACCTGCTCTATCACAAAATGGATATAAAAATTCACATTAAATAGAGAAAAGAGCTTCCAGCTCACTGACACTTGACTGACTTGAATAAAGTTGTAAATGTACCCAAAAGAATTATATGTAAGGGGATAAGAGTCCATTCTTAACTAAGATCTCTGCTCCTTGATCCAATTGCAGTTATATCCTTGGCTCACTTCATTTTTGTTGTCACAAGAATATGGTATCATCACAGCTTTATATTCTTTATTTTGTCTGTCTTCATATATTTGACTGACCAAGATACAGTCTCCACTAGTAAATTCTTATTCTACCAATATAACATGCTTAAGATTTCCAAACACATGTGACATATACATATTGTTTTACAAATTCTAACCAAATACAATTTACATTCTAATTGCTTAAGCCTGTTTCTCTAGTATGAGCAAGTTTCTCTCTGATCATTATTACCCATCACCTATAAACCAAACCAGATAGGAATTGGATCCAAGACACCCTTTCTCTGGTGGTTACTTCCAGGGTTTACTCAGTGATTTCCCTCTGTGTTGTTAGCATTCGTATCTTCTGTTGTTGAGTAACTCTCATCCCCTTACATATAATTCCTTTGGGTACAGCTACACCTTCATTCAACTTAGTTGAATGTTGTTGAGCTGGAAACACTTTTCCTCTATTTAATGTGAATTTTTATATCCATTTTGTGATAGAGCAGGTGTTGATTTTGTGACCTCTCAGAGGATAACCTTTCATCTTCACTTTCAAGTTCTTAAATAACCTTCTCATGATCCATATACATATAGAGGATCCCAGCCTAAAGTTCAGGCATGCTGAGTCTGAGCCTTCGGCCAGTGATCTTCAGTAAAAAGAGCCCTGGAATGGAAGCCAGAAGCCCATGGTCTTGATCCACAACATGCTAATGAACATGTGACTTCTAAGCTTCAGTGTCCTCATCTGTCAAATGGTATATCAGTACCTTTCCTTTCTAATATAAATTGTTCAGAGTAATCTGTAAGAAATATATGACAGGAAAATGCCTTGTAAGTTGCAAAGTGCTTTATAAAGATGAAATATCAAAATCCTTGTTTTCAGCCTAAGTGGATTCAAAATGACTTGGTCATTCAAAGATGTGTATGTATATATGTAGAATATTCATAATTGCTTTGAAATGTGCACTAACTTCTTTGGTTAATCTTTCAGACCCCTTGGTCACTGGTGTTCTGGCTTACTTATGAAAAAATCAGAGAGATGAGTGGAGTCAGTCCATTTTAAGCCCTTAAAGATACAGTGTTCAGTATCATTGAAATATGGGCATCTGCAGCACACCCCTCCTATTATTTCTACCTCTTTAGGAAGACACCTTACTCTACAGAGACTGTGATTTGCAGGGGGCAGCACTTTATTTTTTTCTGGAAACACAAGTTCTCTTTGACTCCTCTTTTTGTTCAAAAGCAATCTGCTTGGATCACACACAGCCACCCAGTGAGACCCAGCACAGCACTTTCTGAAGAAGAATGGAATCCTGGCCATTTACCTTGAGAGATCTGACCTTTGAGAAATTATTCTATGCTGAAGAGCCTGCTTAGAGGAGAAGTGCCAAAGGGAGACAGCATCTCAGACCTGAAGTAGTCAATAGGAATGGGGAAGACTACATATGTACACAAACACAATGCATACATCCATCCATACATACATCGTGACTAAGAAACATGCTAACCTGTATGTCAGTATTTTCAATTGAAATTTGATCATTCACTTTTCTGTTAAAGTGAACATACTGTAAATTAAAGAAGTGAATGAAAATTCATGAATAAACATTTTGAATTTCCCTAGTGTTGAAGGAAGTTGATGTACCTTTTCTTGCCAGGAGGATGAAAAAATTCAAGTTGAGATGATGTTTGGATTTCAAGGAAAGAAGCTGCTTTCTGTCAGTGCTTCATCATTAGTTAGATCTGTGTTAATTGGTTAGCACTCCACTGCACATGCTAAGGACTTTCTGATGGCCACAGACTCTGAGTTTCATGAAAACAAAAGAGTATTTATGTTGTTACATACCCCTATACAACTTGGATTTGTTGCTAGCTCTCAAGAACCTTCAATACATTAAAAATCCAATTTATTGGATTAAAGCTCAGGTGGATAGATCTATTTATCTATCTATCTATCTATCTATCTATCTGTGGTTGTTCCCTGGCTGGGAATTGAGCCCGGTCTACGGCGTTGGGAGCGCCAAAGCCTAGCCACTACACCGCCAGGGAATCCCCCCTGGATAGATCTTTTTAATAAAGCAACTTCTGTTATGATAAGCCTTTTAGTGGCATTTAAAAAGCAAGGCTGAGATGAAGTCAGCCAATTCTGACTATTTCTTGTCTCTTGTTTCCTCACACTAAGGGCCCTAGAGAGAGAGAGACAACTCAGAAATCATACTGAAGCTGCCTCTAGCCCGAGTCTTACTCAGTTTGGCAAAGGTTCCTGCCTCAAAGTTCTTAAGTATAAACTGTTTGTCATACAGTTGTCTCCAATCCCTGAGTCACATTCATTTTCTAATTTTAGAAAGGTAAGAGATTCCTCAGATTCACCTATATACTACCTGCTCCCCCAGACTCAGACAGTAGGCATTTCTAGATGGAGGGCTACAGTTATACATAGAGGCTGGAACTGTCAAAATAGGTAAACTCAGAAAGCTGACCCAAGAAAGACTGTGGAGCTGATTAAACAGAATTTATCATCACAGACTTGGATGATATTAATTAGAAAAATGTTTACAAGTGCTCTGTGGTTGCACTAATGCATAATCACTGCCATTTAAGAGGGAAAATATACTTTAAAAGATATTTTAATGTGATATGCTAATTTGCAGTGACTTATTGTTTTTCTATAGAGTTTGCATAATGTGGAGTTTAATCTCTTAAAATCTTCAGGTGGTCTCCTTTTCCATTGCATTTGTCAGTCTGAATTGAATTGTTAAATATATTTAAAATAATAGTATGTACTTAAATTCTCAAATGTTCTGTGTTGGAACCACTTGGAGAACTTTTTATTTTTTTATGTTTTATAATACTTAAGTAAAGACTGGACCAAAAGTACTATATGTGCAAACTGGACCATAAAATACGTACTTCCCTTTAGTCTTTGAGGGAGTGGGGGTGAAAAACATTGCTTACGTACTGAGACTCTTCCTTGGTATCCAGATTCAACATGAACAATTGGAATTTCTTTAACCTGAAATGACTCCCTGGAATCATCTGGGTTAACCCTTTCATTTTACATGCTAGCAGCTAACCAGAGAAGTAGAGCTGTGCATGCTTATAAGTTAGTAGCAGAGCCAGGATAAAAATACAGATGTCCTAATTACAACTGACAGTTATTGTACAGATTTTTCTTTATGACATTATTTTGCCTATACACGTTAAATGAATTTGAATTGTGTTTAGCATAAATTTTAGAATGTAGTCAACACTGTGATTTAGCTTGAACATTAAGACCCTCCATAACTTGACCAAATCCTCTATATTCAATATATATATCCCATCACATTCATACTTTTCCAGTGAAATTGTATTCATTAATGTATCTTGGAACTTCGCTTTATTTTTACCAACTTGCAATCATCTTGCTCCTCTCTAAAATAATCAATAGGAAATAAAAAGGAATAAAAATTTCAGTAATTTTGTGTCTATGCTGAAAGACTTAACCATTTCAATCTCACTATCTTACTATACTACTACTATTTGTGGTATTTGTCTCCTGCTCAGTATTGGTAACACTTAAAATCTAAGTTTGTTTTGCTTAACCAAATTTTTTCTCTTCCCAAATGAATTTCTCTCTTTGAAAAAAATATTCTTATTTTTAATTATTCTTTATATGTATGTGAATTAGCATATATGCCTAAATAAAGAGATAAAATGTCCTAAATTTTTAGTAAGGAATATTATGTCTTTATCAAGTGCTCTAAATCCTACTTGATTATGAGTGAGTAGTGGTAGGACTATGTCTTATTTTTATATAAATCTCTTCTCTCATAAGTACCATTTCTTTACTGTTAGGTAAATCAACAAAAGTTGATTACAGTTACATATAACATGAATCAATTAATTTTGTCTTTATTTTAAGAATGACTACCATAAGACTAGAGTGAAAGTTTTTTTTTCCACTTTGTTAAGAAAAAGGAAACAAATTCAGGTAGGATTTGAATGTAAAAATATTGCTGTTCTATCGTTTTCAAAGTGGTAAGCCCAACCATTTATTTACGATTGAAATATATGTTCTTCCCTGATAATGAAAATAGATTCATTCCTTCCAATAGGATCTCCATTGGAAAAAATAATGTTTCGATTTAATGCTTGGGGTTAAAAAAAAAAAAATTGAAGCAGGGGTAAAATATTTAATTCTCTTCTTGCCAATTAAGCCAGGATTCATTAAAATGATTACCAAACAAGTACATACTAATATCAACTGCCAGATAATATGGAGGAAAGACAATGTGGATTCTAAAGACCTTTATCCTATTTTGGGTTCTGCTTCTGACAAAGTAGTGTAACTGACCAAGTCCCTTCACTTCTCTTGGTTTCTCTTTATAAGATAACTGAACTCTAGACTTCAGTTGCATATACTTAAGGAGGGGGGCTTATATTGATGCCATATGAAAAAAGGGGTGCTAAAAATTATTGGAATTTAGTTTTTTCCTAGATTTAATTAGAATTTCTCATATTTTAAGATTGGGGAAGGTTTATTCAGTCCTTAAAGTATATTGCAAACTTTTTATATAACTGACCTATCTGACCTGGAAATCCCGAGGAGCGGTCATCTTCCTTCAGACACCTCTGGGCATGTTACCCCATATTCTTACCTTCAATTGCTCCTTTATACACACACACAATAAAAGTTAAAATCCTTAATACTATACCCAAGAACCTCTCAGTCTGACTCCAACCCATTTTTCTAACCTTTCATACCTGCACTCTTAACCCCTTTTAAATGCATTGCTTGCTTGCTTCTCTGGAGATGCTTTTGGCTGCTTCTCATGCAGCATTCATGCTGTGTTCTCCACTTAACTTTCCTCCCATCACCACCACCCATTCCTCTTCACTTCCACTGGTTAAATTCTACTTTAATATCTAGAATGATTGCTGAAGGCTTCAACATCTTCAGCTCCCATTGTGTCCCTTACTGCAGAAATACTTCTGTGTGTGGGTGTATGCCTGCTTCCCCTATACAGAAAGAGCTGCTTGCAAGCAAGAACCATCTGTTACATTTCTGTTTCTCTTACACAATTCAAATAGAAACCAATTAGAAGGCACTGTATTTTCCCATGTATAATGCACACATTTTTTGCCCAAATTTGTGAGGGAAAGACAAGAATTGCACATTGTATATGGGTAGTACTAATTCCATATCTACGTGTTTTTTAATTCTCTTAATTTATGAGTTAAAAGTATAACTGTGGAAATCAATAATGATATCAGTGTACAAAATAATACCCTGGAATATGATCATCAGTTTTACAAAGAACTTGCACGAAAGCAATTTCAGCCAGCAAGTCAATGAAATGAAGAATGACCTATTGTCCACAGAGTAAGTGACGCTGACTTGATACGTGATGCTGACTTTATTACGAAAGGGTGAACAGTGCTACATTTCTCTTCATACACTTTAGGCGGGAGCCTAAATTTGAATTAAAAAATTAAAGATTTTTTTCCCTGAAATTATGGGCCAAAAACATGGGTGCACATTCTACACAGCAAAATACGGTATATATGGAATTCAGAGATTTTGTGGAGGTAGGGGGTGAAGAGAGAAAAACCATTTATGCACACACGATTAAGTCATGTTGTTTTCCTCCTACAGAATGATTATACTGGTCAGTAACAATTTCATGAGATTACCATTAAGTGCTTAACTGCATTTCCAAAAGATCTTGTATGTTTAATCATTATAATTCTTGAGAAGTACTCAACAGTTTAACAGTTATTCCATAAAAATCTAGAATTGGATAGTTTAAAATATTTGGTTAACAGTTAATAGTGATATGAGTTTATATTATCCTAAATTTTAGCATGTGTATGGAAGTTATATCACTGTTTTGGCCTTCATTGATACCATACAAATGTACATTTTACCCACTCAAGCAGTGCTTTATTATTTCTGAATTTAGAGGAATGCATGATGATTTTTCTCTCCGCGTACTTTACCCACAGCAGGCTGCTGTGAGTGTCAACAGCAGCGGGATCCACTTTGAAGGTTTGATAAAAGCAGATGAAGAAGCTTAAAGATGTGTGTCTGCTGAAAAATACCTGGTAACAAACAGGAATATATGTGAGTAAATATAGTGCATTCTGATTTGTAAATGTTTTACAATGCCTAATTGGCTGTTAAGCGTTTTATTTTGTCCTGGTGTAGTTTTATCCTGGTGCCTTTTTTAGTTAAAATGATAATAACAAATTTAGAGTTGATTTGTAAATCTTCCTCTTTGCTTTTCACAGGTGAAAAGAAACTGGCTTAATTTAGGCTGTCAGATTTGAAATACATGAGCAAAAAACATTCATACCTTGCTATATATTTATTGATTTATAATAAATCCAGTTCTGCTATTAATCCAGTTCTCCCTATTAATCCAGTTCTGCTCTGACTAAAAAGGAAGGATAACTCATAATCACAGTGATGGACATGCTCACTGGCTGAGGACAGAAGAGCAAAATAAAAGTGGAATTACTTTAAACATTGGAGAACTAGTCTCTTCTTTTCTGATACCATGTCCTACTTTGGTTTCCATGATACTGTTCCCTCCTGTCACCTATTTTTCATTACTACTTTTCAGTCTCAGTTGGCTGTTTCTTGGCTGCCAAGTCCTTAAATTTTGGTTCTCAAGGTTCTATTCTTGGCCCTCGTCTCAATTTTCCTTCTCTCTCCAGGAAGAGCCATGCATTCCTGTGATTTCGGCTGCTGCGCTCTGGTAATTCCCAAACACATAACAGGCTCTCAGTCAGTGGTAGATGTTACCATTGCCTGTCTTTCTGGTCCTTACTCGTTTCTCAAACTTCAATCATGTTTTCTCAATTGTCAGCTCTATAGCTACACCAAGATGGCGCACAGTCTTGGTGAGCTCAGATTTCTCAATATTAAATCACTCCTTCCTCCCTGCCCTTTAAAGTCTGCTTCTCCTCCAGGTTCTCTGCTGCACTGCACAGCCAGCCAGTCCTGCAGCCAGGAAACCTCAGGGCATCCTTAACTTCCCATTGGTTTTCTTTACTTATTGTTCAGAGTGCTTAAATCCATTTATGAAAAAAGAAAACTATAGTCAGTGTCTCTTTTGATCATAGATGCAAAAATCTATAAGCACCACTTCACACCCATTAGGATGGTTAAAAACAAAACAGAAAATAACAAGTATTACCAATGAGATGGAAAAATGGAAATCTTTGTTTGCATTGCTGGCGATAATGTAAAATGGTGTAGCTCCTATATAAAACAGTATTGGAGGTTCCTCAGAAATTAAATGTAGAATTGTTATATAGTCCAGCAATTCCACTTCTAGGTATGTACCCAAAAGATGGGGAATTAAAGAGATATGTGTACACTAATGTTCATAGGAGCGTTTTTCACAAAGCCAACAGGGAGGAACAGAATAGAGAGTCAAGAAATAAATCCAATCACATATGGTCAACTAATTTTTGGCAGAAGTGCCAAGGTGATTTAATGAGGAAAGTACAGTTTTTGCTACAAATGACTATAACAATTGGCTATCCATATACAAAAATAAAACCCTCAGTCCTCTCACAGCATATACTAAACTTAATTCAAAAATGGATCACAGGGTTCCCTGGTGATGCAGTGGCTGGGCTTTAGCACTCTCAGTGCCATGGCCTGGGGTTGATTGCCAGCCAGGGAACTACCAAGGGGGGAGGGGGGTGGGGGGAGGAAGGATCACAGACCTAAATACAAGAGCTAAAATTATAAAACAGAGAAGAAAAGTAAAAGTATTTTTAACCTTGGCTTAGGGGATGATTTCTTGGGACACAAAAACTAGCACCTAGAAAAGAAAAAAATATGTGAATAATTTGATTTCATCAAAATTACAAACTTTTCTTCAAAGACACTATTAAGAAAATGAAATGACAAACCACATACTGAGAGAAAATATATGCCAAACACATATCCGATGAAGACTTGTATCTGGAATATATAAGAACACTTACAACTCAAAAGGTGACAACCCCTTTTAAAATGGGCAAAGGAGTTGATCAGATACTTCATGCAAAATATATGAGGGCTGTCTGGAAATAATCCAGCCGTAGATGCCTCTATTTTTCATATTACTTAACTGGATACATTTGGACAGTCCTTGTATAGTGGCAGATAAGTACATGAAGAATATGCAACAACATTAAGAAAATACAAATTAAAACCACAGTAAGATACACTACAAAACACGACTGGCTAAAATGAAAAGACTGACAATATTGAGTGTTGATGAGGATGCAGAACAGCACATGTGTTGCAAAATGACAATTATTTTGGAAAATAATTTGCCAGTTTCTTAAAATGTTAACATATTTACCATGTGACCCAGCAATCCCACTCCTAGTATTTACCCAAGAGAAATGAAAACTTATGTCCACACAAAGACATGTATGTACATGTTTACAGCAGCTATATTGCCAAACACCAAAAACTGGAAATAACCTGAAGGGTAATCCAGTGAATAAATGTGGTTTGTCTATACAGTGGAAAACTATTCTCAACAGTAAAACTACTGAAACAGACAACATGGATGAATTCTAAGGCATTATGCTAAGTTGTGGAAGTCAGACACAACAGACAAGTAAACCCTTTGGCCTGCGAAGAACAAGTGCATTTGGACCCCGCAGTCTGGGAGCCCCACTCCCCCAATATGTCTGACGCCCCCACTCCCCAGCCCCAGGGCCCTCTGAGAGTTTGGGCCATAATGCCTAGGACCATGCCCTTGGCGCCTCGTTTCTCTTGCCCATTTCCTCCCTGGCTAGCACCGCACCTGGTTCACCAAACTCATCGATATTAGGTGCACACCGCAAAAAGAAGCACCTTTCTGGCCTGAGTCTCCTTGCAGCCAGGTCTCCACCTGGGTCCTCCAGAGTCGAAGGTGTTCTGAGAAGAGGCATGTTGGGTTCCAATCCTGACACCTCTTGGACTCCTAAAGCGCCCTGTAAGGCCCCTTCTGCCCTCATGCCACCCCCAACCCTCCTCTAGACCCCGACCACACCCCGGCCGGGCTACCCCCCACCCCCACCCGCTGGGCGCCCGCGACCGGAAGGGGGCGCCGCGCGCTGCAAATGCCCGCGCAGCCGCGCAACCGTGAGCCCAACAGTGGACGGTTGGTCGGTCTGCATGGTCATACCAGTCGGCGTGGGTGCTCAGGGGGCGCCTCGGGAGTTCCGTTCAGCTCCCTCTGTCCTTGGAGCCTGGCTTGGGGAGGCGCTCCTTCTAGCACACGGGAGCGTTTTGCGGGCCTGACACGCCGCCCTGACAGCTTAGTGAGCGGTGGCCGCGCCGCTCCACGGAGATGTGCTCGACGCCCGGGCTGCCGACGCCAGGAGCCTCGCTGGTCCTGCGGGTGTCCTTCGTGGACGTGCATCCCGAGGTGATCCCCGTGCAGCTATGGGGTCTGGTGGGCGAGCGGCGGGACGAGTACCTGCGGCTGAGCCGGGAGATCCAGGAAGCGGCGGCCACGTGCGGCCCGTGGGCGCTGGGGGGCGCCTCGGCCTCCCCTGGCGAGCTGTGCCTGGTGCAGGTGGGGCTGCAGTGGCACCGCGGCCGCGTTGTCGGCCGGCAGGGGCAGGAGAGCCGCGTCTTCCTGCTGGACGAGGGCCGCACCATCACGGCCGACGCGGACTCGCTGGTGCCAGGGCGCAGCGAGTTCTTCCACCTGCCCTCGGAGGTGCTGGGCTGCGTGCTGGCCGGCCTGGTGCCGGCGGGCGGAGGCGGCGCGGGAGCGGGCGAGCCCCAGCTCTGGCCGGCCAGCGCCGTAGACTTCCTTAGCAATCTGCAAGGCAAGGAGGTGCACGGGCGGGTCTTGGACGTGCTGCTCCTCCACCGCCTGGTTCTTCTGGAGGTGCCCGCTCTGTTCCAGCAGATGCAGGAGCTCGGCCTGGCCCAGCAGGTACCCCCCAGTCTCTTCCGCTCGCTGCTCAAGCGCTACCTCTCGGAGGCCACCGGCGGCACGGGCTCCGGGACCCCAGTCTTCCAGCGAGCCCTGCCCAAGCAAGAGCAGCCTGGCGCGGATTACTTTTATCCCCAGCTGCAGTTGGGCGTGACAGAGCCCGTGGTGGTGACTCAAGTGTGCCATCCCCACCGCATTCACTGCCAGCTGCGGAGCTTCTCGCAGGAGATCCACCGCCTCTCGGACAGCATGGCCCACATATACCGGGATTCCCCAGGACCAGGGGATGAGAGCTCCACCAGTGCCTCCTGGGAGGAGAGGGAGGCGAGCCCGGACAAGCCAGGCTCTCCGTGTGCATCGTGTGGGTTGGATGGACATTGGTACAGGGCGCTCTTGCTCGAGACTTTTCGGCCCCAGCGCTGCGCCCAGGTGCTTCACGTGGACTTCGGCAGGAAGGAGTTAGTGAGCTGCAGCAGCCTGCGCTACTTGCTGCCTGAGTATTTTCGAATGCCTGTGGTGACCTACCCTTGTGCTTTGTATGGTCTCTGGGACGGTGGCAGAGGCTGGTCTCGGTCCCAGGTTGGTGCCCTGAAGGCACTGATCCTGGGTCAGGCAGTGAATGCCAAGATCGAATTTTACTGTTCCTTTGAACATGTTTATTATGTCACCCTGTATAGAGAAGACGCGATTAATCTCAACTGTGTATTCGGAGGACAGTCCTGCTGCTTGGCTGACCAATTCCTTCAGACCCAGGGACTCGAGGAGGAGGAGGAGGAGGAGGAAGAAGAGGAGGAAGAGGAGGAGGAAGAGGAGGATGGGGAACCAGAAACAGCTCTTCATTCTCAGTCTCCTGCTGAGGAAGTGGACGAAGAGCTTTCACTCCCAGCCTTACGATCTATTAGGCTGAAGATGAATGCCTTCTATGACGCCCAGGTAGAGTTTGTTAAAAATCCTTCCGAGTTTTGGATTAGGTTGAGGAAACACAGTGGCACCTTCAGCAAGTTGATGAGAAGAATGTGCAGTTTCTATGCCTCAGCCAGTAAGCTGGATGGTATAGTTTTGAAACCTGAACCCGATGACCTCTGCTGTGTGAAATGGAACGAAAACGGCTATTATCGGGCTCTGGTCAACAGATTAGATGACAAGAGTGCAGATGTGTTCTTAGTTGATCGAGGCAATTCAGAAAATGTGGACTGGTATAACGTAAAGATGCTGCTTCCTCAGTTCAGACAGCTGCCGATGTTGGCTCTGAGATGTACCTTGGCTGATATTTGGCCTTTGGCAGAAACTTGGAGCCAGGAGGCAATTTCCTTTTTTAAAAAGACTGTGCTCCACAAAGAATTAGTTATCCATGTCCTCGATAAGCAGGATGGTCAATATGTTATTGAGATTCTTGATGAATCAAGAACGGGGGAAGAAAACATTAGTAAGGTAATTGCTCAAGCTGGCTATGCTAAGTATCAGGAATTTGAAACAAAGGAAACTATTCCTGGGCTTGCCCACTCCCCAGGCCATGTTCCAAACTGGTTTACCACTGCGAATAGCAAAATAACTTTGGCCAAGAAGGTAGAAGCAGAACAAGAAGCCAAGGGAGAGAATGAAAGTACATCTGCTTCAGAAGCTCTGACTGAGGCAACAGCGGTTACAAATGTTTCAACTGGACTAGTTGTGCAGGAAAAACAGAGGGTGTCTGTTTACTCTCCTCTTATACAGAATTTCTTGGAAATCAAAGCAGGCTCTTTTAGTAAAGGAAAGATAGAAGTTGGAAGTACAGAAGAGGTCGAAGTGTCTTATGTTGAAAACCCTGGTTGTTTCTGGTGCCAGCTGACCAGGAACATAAAATGTTTTAAATCTCTAATGTGTGATATTCAGGACCATTGCCGTGCTACCCCCACTCCTTACCAGGGATCAACCCCTGCTTGTTTGGCACAACGAGTAGCCAGTGGTGAGTGGTGTAGAGCTCTGATCAGGGGGGCACAATCTTCAGAGCATGTCCAAGTAGTATTTGTAGATTATGGAGACAAAAAGATGGTATCTGTGAAAAATATTTATTCAATTAGTGAAGAGTTTCTCAAAGTTAAGGCTCAAGCTTTTAGGTGCAGTCTTTATAATTTAATTCAACCAACTGGTCAGAATCCTTTTGTTTGGGATGAAAAGGCAACACAAGCTTTCAGTGAATTTGTCGATAGCTCATGGGAGAACAATCTAAGATTAAAATGCACAATATTTGCTTTGGCCTCAATACATGAGGAAGAACTGTTTAATGTCGTGGATTTGCTAACACCCTTTCAGAGCGCGTGTCATCTTTTAATAGAAAAGGGACTTGCGAGACCAGTAAAATTTCAGAAGCCTCTGGAGTCCTCTGTTCGGTTACATTCTTTCTACTATTCTACTCATGATATGAAAATTGGAAGTAAAGAGTCAGTGTATATAACACACGTGGATGACCTTTGGACATTTTATTGCCAGTTGGGAAAAAATGCAAATATCTTAGAGCAGTTGTCATGTAATATTAGACAATTAAGTAAAGTTTTACTGAATTTAAAAACACCTCCCTTGATACCTGGGACCTTGTGCCTTGCCAAGTATACTGACAGAAATTGGTATAGGGGAGTAGTGATAGAAAGGAATCCAAATAAAGTCTTCTTTGTTGATTTTGGGAACATTCATGTGGTAACAAATGACAATTTACGTCCAATACCTAGTGATGCATATGATGTCTTACTTTTGCCCATGCAAACTGTCAAATGTTCGTTATCTGATATTCCTGCTTGTGTGCCTGAAGAAGTTACAACGTGGTTTCGGAAGATGGTTTTAGAGAAGTCATTGAAGGCTTTAGTGGTAGCAAAAGATCCAGATGGAAGACTGATAATAGAACTGTATGATGACAATATTCAAATTAATGCGAAAATTAATGAGAAGTTAGGGCTACTTGGTTACAAAGATGGGGGAAGAAAAAAAAAAGAAAGTGAAGTACTCTCTACCGTGGAAACTCTTGAAGTAAAAAAGGAAACTAAGTTGTCCTCTACAGAGTATTTAAGTAAATCAGCAGAGAACAAATTATACAATATGGAAATCTTGGGCGAATCATACAAACCTAGGATCAGCTCAGCATGTAAGGAGCTCAAACTTCTACAGAGTTCAACAAAGACAAACTTAGCCACCCAACATCAAGAATCTGTCGGCAATAATAATAATCAAGTGCCTCCATTAACACCAAAAAGCCAAGAAGCAAGTTTTGCTGAGACACCACCTTTGAAATCCACAGAAATCGAAGCCACGCTTGCCGAGAGAACAACAGGAGACTCGTATAACGGAGATGCGCCTCTACCATATTCTGAGTTTCCTCAGAAGACTATAATGCCGGGTTTTAAGACCACCGTATATGTTTCCCACATCAATGACCTTTCAGACTTTTATGTTCAACTCACCGAAGATGAGGCCGAACTTAATTTTCTCTCGGAGAGACTAAACAATGTTCGTACAAGGCCCAGATGTTATGCAGGCCCACCTTTGCAAAGAGGAGATGTAGTCTGCACCACTTTCCCAGAAGACAACCTATGGTATCGTGCCGTGGTCAAGGAACAGCAATCCCACGACCTTGTCTCTGTACAATTCATAGATTATGGCAATGTTTCTGTAGTTCCTGCCAACAAGATAGGTAAGCTTGACCGTATTAATGCACTGTTGCCAAGATTGTGCATTCACTGCTCCTTAAGAGGACTTTGTGTTCCTGGAATTTTAACCTGTAAAGAAATGATCCATTACTTTTCCCAAAGGACAGATGAGGCTCCGATTAGGTGTGAGTTTGTTAAACTTTGCGACAGATGGGAAGTTGTTCTTGCTGATGAGCATGGGGTCATAGCAGAAGATATAATTAGCAAATATGCTTTTACTGACAAATCTGAAATAAGTCTTTCTACCCAAGGAATTAAAGGTGCCACTTCAAAGTCTGTCAACAAAACGGCCACTGACATTGCAGTATTTCTTAACTGGTATAACCCAAAGATGAAAACGATAAGAGCTTATGCTACTGTGATAGATGGGCCTGAATATTTTTGGTGTCAGTTGGCTGATACTGAGAAACTTCAGTATTTAGAAGTAGAAGTACAAAGTGCTGGAGAACAGGTAACGGAAGGGAGAAGTTATATCTCATGTCCTCATGTTGGAGACCCTTGCATAGTGAGATCTAGGGAAGATGGGCATTATTATCGGGCACTTATCACCAGCATTAGCGAAGTTTATCTCGTATCTGTCAGGCTTGTGGATTTTGGAAACATGGAAGTCTGTGTGGACCCAAAAGCACTCTATAACATTCCCTCTGAACTTCTGCTGGTTCCCATGCAAGCCTTTCCCTGCTGCCTCGCAGGGTTTAATATTTCGGAGGGTGTGTGCCCTCAAGAGGGAAATGACTATTTTTATGAAATAGTAACAGAAGATGTGTTGGAGGTAACAATATTAGAAATCAAAAAGGATGTTTGTGACATCCCTTTAGCAGTCGTTGACTTGAAAAGCAAAGGCAAAAGTATTAATGAGAAAATGAAGAAATACTGTAAGATTGGTATTAGTAACAGTGACCTGCCCTATGACAAAAATGGCCCAGAGATAAAGGGCGCTCTGGGGTCCCTCCGTCCTGATGTTGGACTTAAGAAAGCAAGTAGTCAGGCTAGACAAGTGAAGACAGCATTTGTGGACCCACAGACAGATGAGCTCTATGAAAGAATTGAAAAAGTCTTAAACATCATTGACACCAAACCAAATAAAGTCTATGCCCCTGAAACCGATAACATTTTTGCAACTTTTGAAAACCCATGCAAAGATAAAATGAGTACTAACGTACTGCAAAGTAAAGTAGAGTGCCATTTGGCTGACAGGGCCAAGTTTGACAATAACTACCTAATCACAAGATTTAACACATTGTTACCTCACGCTAGTGAAACAGAGGACATATTAGAACTTCATTCACTTGAGGTCCCACTTTCTGCTGATGATGAGTCAAAAGAATTCTTGGAAGTAGACGCCATTGAGTTACAGGATTCTTTCGTCGGGGACGAAGAAAATGAAGAGCCAGACCTGGCACCTCTGGAGGTGCCTCTCCCCCAACCACGTGACACAGAAGCCACTTTGCAGCCATTTACAGAGCCACTTCCTCTCCCCGATGAAGCCGAGAAACAGCCAGAACTGGAATTACCTACAGCCCTGCTGGGCCTGGATGATAGCATAAACCCATTGTGTTTAAGTGGTGGCCAGAAAGCCGAGGACCCCATGAGTGCTGAGGACACAAGAAATTCAAGTTCTGTGCAATGTCTTGATGACCAGCATAGGTTGCCATTGCATTGCCCTGGAGAGACTGGTGATCCCAAAATGCAGATTGAAATGACTACCTTTAAGGAAGAATTCACAGAATATAAAGATGGAGATGCCCTTTCATCACTGACTTCCTTGTTCTCTGAAGATGAATCCAGAGTTAGAAGGAAACACAGTAATGCTTTACCAGACCATGTGGGAGGTATGTGAATTATTTTCCTTCACTTTCATTTAACTTAGTGTCTTTCAAGTTTCCTTATTTGTCTTAAAGAAAAGAATTCTTATTCAAGATTTTTAAAAATTATTTGGGGGGGTGGGGGTGAAAAGATTAAACCTGAAAAAAGAATCAGATTTGGAGGGTATTTTAAACAGAAGGGAAATTAAGTTGTGAAAGCAATGTAAGATAATACTTCATTCGCTGGGGGAAATGCTAAATTATTTTGTGTTCAAAAACAGAATGCTTAAAATATGCTGCTCCAGAAAGGAATCGCATTAAAATGTAAAAAGAAAAGTGTTTTTAATCAAGAGGTTATGTTTTTTGGTAAGGTTTTTGTTTGTTTGTTTTTTGTTTTTGTTTGTTTGTTTTAGACATACCTTCCTTCGCCAAGCACTACTGTAGTCATGAATTTACAATAGGGATCATTTTCGCAGAGTTTTCAAATTTAATTGTTTTGTTTCATGCATATGTAATACTTTGCTATTCATTTAGAATCCCTTAAACAAAAACTAGAATTAGGGAGCCTATATTCATGCAAAAAGTTAACAGTCGTGAGTAAATATTGGAGAACATTTACTGTCATTAACTTCTCTGTAAATTACTTTTACTGCTGTTTTCTTGGCTACTTAATGAGATACAAAAGTGACATTAAATCAGTAACTTTTCGTTTGTTTTCTTATAATCAATGTTAGACATTTTAAATGTCAATTTTTATATTATTAAATTTGAGCTGTACAAAATAGAGGGAGCAGTGGACTGAGGAAAATGAAAATCACCGTAATCCTACAAGAAATGACCACTGCTAATGTGGTGGTGTCCTTCCTGTCGTCCTTCACCCTTGGGGGTTTTGTGTGTGTATGTGTGTATTTGCACACCGTTTAAAAAACGTGATGGAGATCATACTGTTCTTCTACAGTGTTCGGTGCTTCATTTTAATCCTGTAAATATTATTTCAAAATGTTCTAATTCCAGCTTGTGGACGTATGATTTATTCAAATGTTACACGAGATTATTAGTCCTCATTGTTACATTTTAATAATAATAAATAATAGCTTTGTGATAGCATTGTCTGCTTACTTGCAATATGCTGCTTTGCTATAGAAATGGTGGTTGTAACCATAAACCACAACACATGGCAATAATGACCAGCTTTTAATAGTAATTTTTCATGGAGAATCAGATTCACATCCTTAAAACATACATCACATGGTGTCATTTATTTATTTATTTATTTTATTTTGAGGAAAGGGGTAAGGAATTTTATGGGGAAAGGTTATACACACTTACAACATGTACTGTGCACCATGCTGATTATACAGGAATAGTGAAGGCTGATTAAGCCATTTGCTTGTGTCTCTGACGATAAGGAATGAAGAGGTATGCATTGAGTTTTATTCTGTTCAATTTGGCAGCTCAACCAGAGAACACCTACACTCTGAAAGGATTTACTGTTGGATCTAAATGTGTTGTGTGGTCACATCTAAGAAACACATGGTCTAAATGTGAGATTTTGGAAATAACTGAAGAAAGCACAAGGGTAAGTAAAGGTCGAGGTACTGTATCTCACAAGGTACTTGTGGACCGTTAATGAAATTGTGGCCGATTAGAGTTCCCTGGTGGTGTAGTGGCTTAAGGCTTCTGCGCTGGCGCTGTCAGCGCTGCGGCCTGGGTTCGATTCCCGGCCAGGGAGCTACCCACATACCAAAAAGCAAAAAAAAAAATTGTAGCCGATGAGACAGTGCAGTTAAAGCAGACTTTTATCTCTCGTTCCCCCTGATATTTTGATGCAGTGCAAGAATCATTTTTGAAGTTCCCAGTAAGCGTCATCCTAGCAAGAAAGGATCTGAGGCTCTTTCCTCTTCCTTACCCCTGAAATCCTCAGTCACCAACTTCCACACTTCCCCCTTTGTATCCCTTACTTAAACCTTTTCATGTCGGACGCCACCACCTTGGTTAAGTCCCCCGTTTCACAGCCCGATCACTCTAATGACCTGCTATTTCAGTTTACTTCTTCTAGTCTTCCTTCAATTGATTCGCCGCATGGCCAGTGGGAAATTCGTCAAGTGTCAATCTGACTACGTCATCCCTGTGTGTTAAACTTCCTGGGGACTTGCAGTTGCTTGTGTTTCTCCTGTGATCTGAAAACCACCTGGTGTGCGATTCAACTGCCGATGCCCGGGCCACACCCTGGCCAGCTGAATCAGAATTTGTGGGGCTGGGACCAGGACCGTGCATTCTTATACCATGAAAATTTGAGAGCCCCTGGCCTGCACTAGAAAAGTCAAGCTCATGAACATGGCATGGTCCTCCAGGGTCACATGTCTTATCTTGTTCCTGTATGTTTTGTACCTTAAATCAGATGGCCATCAAACCGCTTGCTTTCTCTTATACTCGTATATACTATTGTGCGTGGTGTCTTTGATGTATTCAATACAGTGGTTCTATTTGCCTGGATTCTACCCCTTTCACAAACTGGTTAATTTCCACTAATCTTTACAAGATTTTCTCTAGTCATTGCATCTTCCAGGAAGCTTTCACTTGCATCATTTTCTAATCTCTCCATCTCCCCTCCCCACCCCCCGGCCACCACCACACAGTTACGATACTTGAATATTACCCACTTTTGTGAATTTTCCCCCTCTGGTAGGTGTTGAACCTTTCAAGTGGTATGGAGGAGACCGTGAACCCTGAGAATGTCTGGAGTGGCATACCCAAATCGGATAAGAGTCCACTTGAGGTATGGCGTTTTAGAAATGGTAATTAATGACAGCATTGTCCCTCATTTTAAAAATGTGGCATCAAACTATTTCCAAAGCCCTTATGTTTAGAAATAATGGGGAGGAAAGAAATACTAATATTATACGTAATAACAAGAATGAAAATCAGCAATAGCAAAATCAGTGTCTCTGGACTTTATGCCACGTATCCCTTTTGGCAAATCAGTTATTCATGTTTTACTCCTTGATTTTCATCTTGTGATTTAAAAAAATGAAAATTGTTTAGTGTTCATGACCTTCATATAAAATGTCGGATTCAGAAATCCTGGGACAATGGCAAAGTTAAAAAGGAGAAAGGCTCGATCACCTATAATCCATCCGTCCACAGATAAACGGAGGGACCCGTTTGGTCTGTCTGCATGGTTTTGCTGTCTCCTGGCAGTGACTGGAGTTGCTCTCAGGACAGGGCCAGGAGAGAAAAACAGACCGACAGACAGACAGATGGAATCAAACAGAACAAAATGGTGAAAGGATTTCTCAACCACTCCCCATTCTCAAACAGTCAGGGGCCTCTTTTCCCAATCTGCTGAGGGATTGTTCTCAGAATTTTGCTGTCGACCCCAACAGGACGGCTCTGATTTGGTCCAACCTCAGTCAAAACTAGGAGACAAAGAAGCAACAAGGAAAGAAACAAACCAAAACAAACCCCTGGGAAACTCACACCTGTTACAAGTTATTATTCTTCAAGTTTTTAGTGCAGCCCTCATTCTGCCTGTTCTTGTTACTTTCTAGAGTCCACAAGTACATGATTTTTATCTTTCCAGTTGTAATCAGTGTAAGAGAGAAGCTGTATTTGGCTTACTTTATCTCGGCTGCAACTTGAAGGCCATCAGTCCGAATATGACACGACATGAATGGTCGGTGATTTATTAAACCGTTTCTCCTAGTGTTGGAAATTTTTTCCTATGAAAAATCATTGAACATCTCCCTTCACCTTCTTATGTTCATTCCAGTTTTTGTTTACTCATCAAAAATAACAGCCTCCTCCACTTGTGTTGCATTAGTTGGTATTTACTAGAACTTTTACATTCTGATCTTTTTCATTTATTAATTTCTAAGAATCCACAGACAAATATATAAATATATGTAGTATTCTTTTTGGATAAACTGCCCCATACCTGCCAAAGAGAAGAGAACCATTTAAGGCAATTTAAAGTGTTGGTAAAATAATGTAGACACAACTACCTATGGGTTTAAGCAAATTGGCAAATGTGGCAATGAATTAGAGTAAGGCTTCGCATTTTTATTTGGCTTTTAATGAGATTTAAATGATCCTTTCCTCAAAAATGAAGAAACCCTTAGATAAAGATGCCCATCTACAGATGAGCTGATTTCACTTAAAGAAAAGAGCATTGGGAGGCATTCAGTTCTGTGTGACTATTTTTTTTGTGACACATCAAGTCACTGTGATCTGGGAGTCTGATTCGATTTTTTTTAGAAATTATTTTTTTCATCTGAGCTATTTTATTTCACCATAAGACAGTGTCTCATAAATTCATTTCTGTACAGACATGGTGCATGCACATAATGCTATTAGCTGTTGAAAGAATCTAGGAGAATGAGCCCTCTTGATTAAGTCTTTCACAAAGCATCCATGGCGCCTCATGGGTTATGTGTTTGCGTAGCAAACCCACCACAGTTGCTGGGGTTTGGGAGCTGAAAATTGGAATAGGGTGCTTTATTCCCCGTGTGGAATGCTTCAGTGGTGGTGGTCCAGAGAAATGAGTAGCTGAAGAATAGAAAATGTATACTTAAGGTGAGTCATCACTATAAAGTCAGATTGTCATACTTTTAAAAGGATTACTTTTTGTTGTTCATACCATGTTTTTCTAGTTTATCTGTAGTCCCCTTTCTGATTGTAATTATTTTGTTCCTATATTAAAGAACTGGTCGTAATCCAAAGATTCCTTTTGTTAGGCTATATTCCCAGCCATGGAGAAAGATCTTCACTTCATGTCATTGGATAACACTGCAATTGAAGGTAATTTGTTTCCAAAACAAAACGCTTTCATCACCTAGATTGCCAAATCTTAAAAATGCCATTACCTCGAATCCTCAAACAAAAATGGCTTATCAGTTTCTTTGGAAGTTAGTAGTTGGAAAACAAAACACTTTAGCTAAAAATGTTAAATGTGCTTATGTGGGGATAAATAACCAAGAAGAGGATGTCTTGAAATACCATAAAAAAACTTGTTTGTCGATTTGAATTAGTCTTGAAAGTTAAATTGAGAATCTGATAAATTTATATTTTAAAGGATTTCCTCAGTATTAATTAGTTAACATGTTTAAAGGGTCTATTGGAATTTCTGGATTTTAGTTTATCTACATGATAAGATTCAGTTTGTTGGAAGTTCCTGCTTATTGCATAATCATGTCCACACAGAGCACACTGGTTCTTCAAATTGAGGCAAATTGAAAATGAAATCAGCTCTTGGTGGCTTTAGTATTACGTGAAAAATACACAATAATCAAAGAGAATGACGAACTAATGGTTGTCACCCTTGCTAACATCATTCTAGTAAATACAAAAAAAATGCTGATTTCATAATCTTTTAGAGAAACTTTGTTTGGTAATAGGTAGAGTGTGAGAGCCAAAATACTAAAACTTAAAAAAAAAGTTTTTCTATAGTAATTAAATACATATCTGTCCCCATCCCCATTTTTTTATAGGACATTAAATTTGTTATGGTAGCACCCACAGTAAATAATTTTCTTGTTTTTATGTTTCTTTCTCAACTTGAGGTTTTTCTCTTCTTGTTTCAGAAGAGGGATCTGGAGGTGATACAGCTTTCACTGTGGACCCATAGATGTGGCCGGTCAGTCAGAAGCTGTCCTTAAATGAGTGGCATCTTATCCAGAACCAACAGAGCATTTGAGCATGTAATCACAGGAAGGTGTCATTCTTGAAAACATTGGTATGTGTCCACTGTGCAGTGTATTTATAGTGGTATTGCTGGATTTATGGATCTGGGATCTTTCCTCTCCCTTTAAATGTGTTACATTTCTAATCAGTTGGGAGGATTTATTTTGCTAACTCATTTGCTAACATATTATTCACATTTCTAACAAATTACTTTGGTTTCTTTTGAATATAGTATTTATGTTGAAATAGAAAATTATAGGTTTAGGACAAGTATATTACACAATGCTACTTAGGAAGATGACTTTGTAATGCCTTCAGAATTTTTGTTTTGTTTTCGAATCTTTTTCTTATCTGTCTGGTTAAATCTTTTACTAATATTTTGTTTGAATTTGCAAGTATTCTAATATGACACAATAGTTGAATAAAGTTTATCCTTAAAAGTGTAGTTGTCTCATTTCATTAAAAAAGAAAGGATTCTAGAATATCTGTGTTTCTGGAATATCTGGCAAATAGGAGAGAACCATTTAAGACCATTTAAAGTGTTCAGAAAATAATACACAACTACTTATGGTAATGGTAATGGGCCCATAGGTCCACAATTAGGAGAAACATAGTAATATTAAATGTTAGCTCTATATTTTAGATGAAATGCACTTTAAGTGCATTTTCTCATTAATATCCATATTTTATAGGTGAGAAAATTGAAGCTTTTTGGAGAAGTAAAATAACTAAAGTCAGAGAGCTAGTGAGTCTCAGGGGCTTGATCAAACCTACACATTAAAATGAATGCCAGAAAATTACCACGTTTCTTCGATCTGTTTTAATCTGCAGCCTTTGCCTTGTCTCCAATATTCTTACCCTTGTCCACTCTATTTAGTTGTCAGATTCAGATTGTGCAGTATCACTAATTCTGTGGGAAAGCAATAGCTTTACTACCTGCTGGATCTCATTTTTCTTAACCTAACCAAAAGTCAGAGGGCAATGCTGCCCAATTCTACTGAGAATACCAGTAGAGTTCCACTGCTCATAAGAGAAAAAAGGAGGCAAGAAGATCTGTTCTTATTGTATTTTTAGGGAGTGTTATGTCATCGCCACATGTTGTCATTGGCATTCCGCCTGTTTCAGTATCCTTGTTCATTAAGTAATGTAAAAACAGTTATTAACTTGGGCACTTAAAATGGATCATTTCAGTAAATGTAACATTTAAGCTGGTATGAATTTTATATACAGCAGTCTTTCTTTACATTATGAAAAGGGAAAAATCTTAGTCTAAGCTTCAATCACCATTATGGTATAGCCTTCATTTTTAAATATGAGTTCATTGAGAAAACACATTAAAACCACAGAGAGAGAGAGAGAGAGAGAGAGAGGGAGATTTAAAATAAGACTTTAAAGGAAAAGGACTTTTAATCTAAATTCTGTTTCTCTGTTCCTGTAGAGTTCTGTAGAGTGACATGTTGATTGGTTGTGTCAATGTTGGTCCCTGGAATAAGATGTTCATCTTCCCCTTCAATCAAATAATCCCACTGGTCAAAATCTTTCTGAAGGTCTGTAAAATAGAAACGGGAAGCAACATTAAACTTTTGAGAGCATTAAACAGATGAGTACCACTAGGTGGCACTATAGCATCACAAATTATGCAACCTGCACTATGATGGGGAAGACACGCTCAGACCGTGCTCTGTGCAGCCTGGCTGCCTCCGCTGCTGCATCCGAATGACAGATGGGGTTGAGGGATTGTGCCGTCAGTATCCTCAGCACCGCAGTCATAAGCACACTTACCGTGTGACACACAGTATGCAACACAGCAACATTAAATTTGTCAAATATCTGCTTTTGAACCGATCTACTGCTGTGTTGAATGCAAATCAGGGGAGACTGCTATGATGGGACTCATGCTGTGTTAGGGCACTTTTGTCCTGAGAATCACCTGGTTTATCCCGTGAGAGAATACTAGTTGCTTACCTAAATGCTTTTGTAAGAACGCGAGCGAAGCTTTGTTGGTAAGATTAATGGCTACATTTGAATCTATTTCTCCTTTTAATGTAAACATGTATCCAAGCATTTTGCCAGTTGCAAAAGTGAAGTCAGCGAAATTCTGATGGACTGAACCCCTGAAAGATAAAGGAAACATTTACAAATCACCTTGTTTTATCAAATTATTTTTGCAGTTAGGGTGCAGGAAAGACACTGGCCTCGTTGACTTATTCACCAAAAACCAAGGAAACAAAACTTACGATTTGATCTCCTTAGTATGAATTTAAGGGTCACAGACTGTTCATTAAGGGATCTAGGCTATCTATATATTCATCTTTCCTTCCAGACAAACAATTCAAAGATTCCTGTCTTGCTTGGCATCGTGTCTTTAGAAGAAATAATTCCAACTTTTCAGAGGATGTGCAATCTGAGCAGATGGGGTGTGTTGTCTGTCGAAGGGGCCCTGAACTCAGAGCCGGAAGCCGGCCCCCTTACTACGTAACTTGGTATCTATCTGACGCTAATCAAATACACTTCGAATTTAAGCCTTGAATTAAGTTAATTTTTAAAAACCACACTTTTCCTTATATTATTTAAGCAGTAGGCTCCTTACAGATACCACTGCACTGCTCTTTAAATTCACCAACCGCTCACCATCAAGTAGAATGGCCTATTTTAGTGCTGATTTTCTACTACCTCTGGGGCACTTGACACTTGATTTTCTCGCATTTTCCTCTTTGTTTCCTTGACATTGTATCTCACCTCTTTCCCTCTACTCTGTTTTCTTTACTGGCCCTTGACCTAAATGTAGGCCTTTCGCAAGGTTCTATTCTCAGACCAATTCTTTTCTCACTTGGGCCTCACCTACCCCAAAGGTTGCATCTATAGTAGCCAAAGTTTGTCCCTTTCCAATGTGTGGCCAGACCTCTCGACCCAGAATTCCCAGTCTCATGTTAAGAAACCTCAAGGTTAAAACACCTCTTTTTAGCCCCACTCAGTGTACCTCTTCCCTCTCACTTTGCTGCTGCCTATCCGCAAACTGCCATCCTTTTAGTTTTCCGTACTCAAAGCAGAGCCAGATGCATCAAGGAGGTAGACACAAGGTCTTGGGAGAGCTGAGAGCAGAAGTCCCCAACACTAGGGGACTGGCCTGAGGAGAAGAAGGTGCGAGAGAAAAAGGGAGGGAATGGCCTAAGGACGAGAGAAGCAGGACAGAGTAGGGCTGTGGGACCCAGGGCAGAAGGAGGGGCAGTGACGATATCGGATACTGCCCGTCGGCTGCTGGGCCTTTAAGGTCCTCAGTAGGACCTGCTCAACACAGTGGTGGGGGTTCAGGAAGCTGGACCACAGGAGTCACAACGCCATCGTGTTGATAGCCGGTACTGTCTGCATTGCTTTCCTGCTGTCTCTTTTTCTTCTAAACAAACCAGGTTTTAGGTAGGATGAGCTCTGTCTTTGCTTTGTACCATTTTGAGTTCGAAACCCTGCTGGGGTTTGTTTTTTCATGTCCATGATATAAGCCTATTGCCGATGCTCGAGGGGGACCCCATGATGGTTTGGGGGAATTCAGAAATCCATATTCTTTTCATATAGGTCAACACATTGCGGGTCTCAGCAGGTGATCTCTTCACTCTAAAGAGCTCCTAGCCTAACCTGATAATGGACTACTTCCCCCTTCCCCGGCCTCCCAACTGTGTGAGCCTGCTCTTGTGTTTACCCAAAAGTAGCGCAGATTTTAATGATCACTATTATATGAGCCACAAATAGTGACGCTACTCAAAACATTTGCCTTTTTAAAAGACTAAGGCTAAACGCACTTGGAGCCCGGAATGTTCTAACAGTCTCCCTTCCCAACCACACCCTGAACGGCTCTTCCATGGCCCCCCTGTGCCGCCTGTTGATGTTTATCCGAGTTTCAAGTTTCCGTTGCAGAGGAGGGAAATAAGGCAGTGACCGTTACTTACCTGATTGTAATCATTTTTCTTTCTTTGCCAGGTAAGTAGCATTTTTTCATTTTTATGATATTAGCAGGATATTGGAACCGTTGAGAGTTGATAAAAAAAAGAGGCTGAGAAAAATTGGCCAGGACCTCCTCACGCAGTGGAAGCATCCAGGCGTCCAGGGCAATGCCGCACCTGCAGGCGTGGGTTGAGGACCAGAGAAGGCTGGTTACACCCTGGTGGGCCTGCGGGGCTTCCTACTACAACCCCAGTGAGTGGGCAGGCACCTCGCGGCCTGTGACGGGTTATCTCACGGGCATTACAGCTCACGTGACAAGGGGACGTGAGGAGATGCACAAGAGAGCCGACCTGGGATTATATAACCCTTTTCTTCTGGAAGCATTTAGGAACTATGACCTTTACAATAGTCTGCTATCTTTAACATTTTTATCCATTTTTCTGTTACAGTATTTCGAAAATAAAATTTTTTCAAAAGGAATGTCCTGAAAATGGTGGGGTGTCTGAGAAAATTCAATACGTGCACTATTGCCCCTGTGTTTTCAGACCTTCCGGACACTCCACAGACTTTCATGCCTCTTCTAGAGCAGCAGTCGGCCCCATGGCTTCACCTGGAAAAGTGTCTGGGCATTGAGGGCAAACAGATGGGGCATATTACTTGAAAATGTAACTAACTTTCTTTTTAAAAGATGTTTCTTAACCTTTCGGACACTCTTGTTTTATGTGCTAACTGGAAGAAAGAAGAGAATTCCCTTAAATTGAAACAGATGCTAAGAAAAGTGAGGCGAGTTTTCACAAATAGTCCTGCCCCGTCTGTATGGGTGGCTCTCCGTGGTCTCATTCGTCTGGGATGAAGTGGTTCGGGGAAGAAAAGATCTCTATAATTCGGGTTACAAGACTGGAGTCTGGTCCTGACTCCCACCCAAATACCTACGTAATTTCACACCTCGCTCCAAATTAAAGATGAAAAACAAAAAAATTAAAAATACCCTGCCTGCTGGGGAGGTATAGATGATAAGATGACAATGTTGTTATCACAATCAATATGTCACAGACAAAAATATGTATATAAAGATAATTTCCAAGTGAAAGTGTTATGTTCTCAAATGGATAAATAAGAATGATGTGGGAAAATCTACAGGGGTGTGAAGGGTATTTAATAGTGGTAGAAATAAGTGGTTTCTGCCTGGAAAAATTCATATAGTATATTAATACTTTATGGAAGCAAAAGAACAGACTTGTGAGCCTCAAAGGGTCCCTTCCTTCCTAAAAGTTTAATGAACGTATAACTTGGGTTATCACTCCCCCTCTTCCAATAAATGACTGTTCTCTTTCTTTATCTCATTTTCTTACCTGAATCTCTGGTCATCATTAAGAGCCTGAAGAACTGTGGCTCCACCAAAAGAATGTCCAATTATTGCTACTTTACTCCTGTCGATAGAGTCCTATGTGGAAAAGCATGATATGAATTCATCGCTATCTCATAGGCCGTTAGAAGAATAAACTAAATGATTTTGTGAATCATACAATTATTACTCAATTTCTAAGCATGCTTAAGTACCTTGATTTCTTATAAAAGAAATACAGACACATACACATATATAACACACACAAATATGTGTATTCAAACACACACATATATATATGTTAAGCTTTTGCAAAAGTTCAGAAGTGGACTCGAGGGTCTTTCTAGTCACCCACATTTAAAACATGAACGATGCTGACTTCTCCCTCTCCCCAGTCCATATTTATTAGATTAGTCATTCCATCAGTGTTTATTGAGCACCTGCTTTGTAACAGGCATTGTAGTTCATTTTCTGTGACTCAGTCCATGACGGAAGAAAGAGACACAGATGCATGATGCAAATACAGTACGCTCTCAGTTACCCGGCACCTATGGGGATTGGTAGGTGCTGGACAAATGTTACGTAGACTCCCAGTTAATGAAGAGTCCACTGTACAGTGGAGAGGCACCAAGGAGTTGATTTAACAGGCAACTAACCCAGTACAGGACCGGGCCGTGAGGTTCAAGAAAGCTTCTCTTGGGGGTGGTGATGCCCGACTTGAAGATTAAACAGGACACAGTCAAGTGGGAGAGTGTGTGAGGACAAGGGGACAACTTGTACGAAGGCCTGGACACAGGAGAGAGAGTGGCTGGCTGAGGAACAACGAATGCTTCACTGTGTCTGGAGAACAGATCATCATCTCATGCTCAAATCGAAGTACTTCTAGTTGCCTCTCTTCCCTCTACTCCACCCTCCACAACCGTTTTTGAGTCTACTGGTCTGATATTCTTCCAGCCCTCCCAACGTTTTACCGAAAACTACTGACCGACTTTCCGGGGTCAAGCTCAAACACATGCAGAAGCCACCCAAGAAATGACAGTGCTTCCCCTGGAGGTCTCAAGTTGACCCATATGGAATTGCCATCTTTGTAGACTGACGGTTGGCAACTTTATATAGGTCAACCTAATACGCCCCTCATTGCTGTCATACTTCACCTGTAATCTTGTTGCCACCCTTTATCATGCTGTACCCTGTATTACAGCAGAAAGCCAGGCAGTGAAGAACAATAAAGAACCACAGGACAAGCAGAACAGGCTTTTTTAGCTCACCTTCAGTTGTTTTATATCGAAGTCTATGTCCAAAACATTCTTCATTGGTGTTTCACAGTCAACGCAAAGAATCAAATTGAGAGCTTGGGAACACTCCTTTGCTCTTTGCTGTACCTAATGTGATGATCGGAAGGACGAAATGACAAAGGAAAGAGCTGTAGCACTTACTGTAAAGTTTGTGTACAGCTTGCATGGGGGAAAAACTATCTGTTGCTTTTAAACTGGACAAGTCTGAGCAGTTAGTGATTAGAGAACGGCCTAGCATGATGACACAGGCACCCGCTTTGCAGGTTGTTAGAGCTTGTCCCAAATCCCAGCTCTGTTGCCTGCCCACAGTGTCACCTCAGAAGACTTAACGGCTCTGAGCTCCCATCTGGTCTACAACACCCACCTCAGTGAAGTGGGGGTGGGATTAAATGCACTAAGACATGTAAAACACCCACTTGAAAGTCGGCACAGGGTGGAAGCCAGCGTGCTTTATTTTATTGTATCTTCCCAAGAGCCCCGTGAGAAATATATTGTCATTCTTCATTATTTTGTACCAGAGAAAACATGGGAGCAAACCAGAAAGTAAGTAACCCGTCCGGGATCACCCACAGCAAAGTGAGGGCGTAGACAGTGGAATTCGAAGGTCTGGGTTCTTTATGCAATTGGAAACGCTCTCTCTGAAAAGTGGTCTTTTTTTTTTCACATTGCCTGTGGCTATGGAGAGGGGCCCTATGAATTTATTTTGATATTTTAAAATTAGAAATTCTAATGCAAAGCAATATTTACTGTTATGTCCCAGAGTTTTTGTCTGTGTTGGTTCGTTCGCTTGTTTTGCTTTTCCTGCATATGCTTCCTAGTCACCACGCCACCTCTATCTACTCTTACAGTAGTGTACCTGCTCATGCCGTAGAGGCACCTCGTCCTCCCCTGGTTTTAGGGTTTTAAGATAGAGCCAAGTCTTGTTCCCTTTTTCAGCAGCAGACTGGTCATTGAAATAGTAGGTTGCGGAGGCGGATCCATCTCTACAATACAAACCAAGTCATTTATCACTCACATTCCTCATCGCGCCTGCGTGCGCCTCATACCCTCCCTGCCCAGCCTCACCCTCATTGGTCCAATTTCCCTGTCTTCTTCCACACGACATTTTTCAGTGTTTCATGCAAAGACCCCCCACCCCACCCCCCGGCCAAGGGACTCGTGAGCAGAAGACGTTGTGAGAAGACAAAGTCCATTGTATCTTTACACTTCCGGGAGGCCACGCAGACAACTCGCTCCTGGAATCCCATCCCAGCCCTGTCACTTCCTAGCTGTGTGGATTTGGGCAGATGGGCCTTTCTCAGTTCCCTTTTCCTCTTCCAAATCATGCTCCTGGTAGCCATTCCACACCTTGTGACGAAGATTAAATGATGGCATGTGGGTGTGGCACGCAGTAAACACTCTAGCAGTGTTAGCTATTTTTTCTAATTTTTGACAATCTAACTCAGTCTCCTTTTCTTCTCATGTAATCATAGCTGACGGTCCAATCCACAGTTTGTAGAAGACTTTAGGAGTCTGAGCCCAGCTACATACCAGGTGACGTACCTGTGTTCCACAGTAGCAACTATAAACCCGTGAGATGCCAGGTCGATGCCGATTGCAGAATAAATTGTCCTTCAAAACAAAAAGAGGGAGGCGTTTGACTACCAGTCATAATTACAAGGAGGGGTTCACAGATGAACCTGGGCACACAGAGGCCATGACACTCCTGTCACAGTGCCCTGGGGTAAAGCAGAGAGCTGTGGTTCTCCAAGGGGGCAATTTTGCCCCTGGTGGGGTATGTGACAATGTCTGGAGGCCTTTTCATTATCACGAGTCGGTGGAGGGTGTTACTGAGATCTAGTGGGTAGAGGGACACTGCTAACACAGTGCACAGGACTACACAACACGGGATTATCCAGTCCAAAACATCAGCACAACCAAGGCCGAGAAACCCTAGGGCCATGATTATGTACACTGTCTTTGAGACTTCTGGGTTTTAATCGTGACTCTGCCACTACCCCGTTACATGACTTCAGGTAATCACGTGACTGGGTTTTTGTCCTTACCTGCAAAATGGGGCTAATACAGCCTTTGCTTCAGGGGAGCTGTAAGGTTTTGTACACAGGAAGGCAGTCCTGCGTGACGCCTCAGAGAACAAGGCCCGCAGTCTGATCATGCGTTCGAATCCTGACTCCCACTTTTTAGGTGTCTACCTTGGGTAAGTCACCTGTCTCACCTCTGCTTTGGCGTTCCATCTGTAGTAGGGCGATGCTGTAATGGTGCAGTACCTCGCGGGATTATTGTAAGGACTAAGTTAAGAGCTTTTCTGTACTTATATTCTTGTCTAAAAGAGGGTCATTACTGAACGTGTGTTAGCTGTTGTTCAAATGATTGGATAGGGATAGATGGATTAAAAAATCACGTGCTAAACAACTGCATTTATAACCCGCTTCCAGGTCCTCATTCCGCACCATCTTCTCATACCATGCATTCAATAGGAAATGTCCAAAGAGAATAAAAGAGAGGTAGGTAGGAACTGAGTCTTCTGCTCCTGAAGATATAGGACCAACTCAGTAAGGGGAAATAATCTAGCACAGTGACCAGCAAACCTTTTCTGCAAAAGGCCAGAGAATAAATGTGTGTGCAATTCCATGGGCCACACATTACTTGTCACAACTACTTAACTCTGTTGTTGTAGCGCAAAAGTAGGCACAGAGGGTGTGAAAGCACATAAGTGTGGCTACTTCTGTAAACTCTACAGAACTAGGCAGCAGGTTGGATATGGCCCTGGGGTTCTAATTTGCCACACAATGGTCTAGTGGTGGGGTGGTCATGAGAATGGGCCACTCAGATGTCACACCGTGGAGACTGCAGTTGACTAAAGCCCCTGCCTCTCTGGACCCACGACCAGGTGAAAGCCAAGCTTCCTGTGGGTCAGTCCCAGTCCCTGGGCACAGGGTAGGTTTAACATAGGCCCCTTCCTGTGAGATGCAGAAGTCCTGGGATGAGCAACTTGGACTCAAGCACACCCTCCGCTGGCCTGGCCCAGTCTTTCTTACAACTGTGCTACAGGCTGATGATACTCTTCCTAACCAACCCTTCCATTTCTCATCTTCTTCCCAAAGTATCCAACCCCCATCATGGTCTGAAGGCTCTCCCCATCTTTTCTGCTCCTCCCCTTCTATTCTTCATTGCCATTTCTCTCAATAAATGACTTTTGCCATTAACCCGATCCTGGTGTCTATTTCTCGGAGGCTCTGACCTAACATAGTGGATTATTTTGAGAGTGTACATGTTATAACACAGAAGGACAATGGCCAAAAATGCAATACCCTCTCTTCTCTGTTGTGAAGCTAGTCTCCATGAACTACAAGAAGGAAAAGTCAAGGGCTAGGGCTGATGGACAGATCGCACTCAACTCCTGAGGAGACCCACCACACCAAAACCTACTATTCTTTTTTTTTTTTTTTTTTTTTTTTGGTGGGAAAGGGGCATGCATTGAGTCATTAACCCCTAGAGGCTGAAGCTATTCAATCTCTTGAACGTTACCTGAATGCTCCAAGACCATGAGAAAAAACAATTAGTGGATATTTTTCACCGGTCCTCGGACGGGCATTCCAGCTTGCAGGAGTTGTCATGGAGCCTAGCCAACAATCAAAGATGATAGTTAGTGTTTTCTCTGGCTTGAATGTCACTGGTTAATTTAACTTACGTCTCCCGAGTGGGAAATCCTGACCCGTGGAATTTTTATATTTTTATGCATTCATAGTAAACTCATTAAAAAGTCTCCTACTAGATATCCATCAACCAAGGACCTGAAGCACGTGTTTTTCCCTAAGGCCATAGGATCATGAAGTATCAGCTCTCCCTTCCAGCTCTGCACTTAAGGGGACACACTTTCCTACTTATGGATTATTCGGGAAGGCTGTTTGTTATTACCCATCCCAGGTTTTGGCAAAACTTCAAAGGGAATGCTCTGAAACCAAACCACTAGTAAAGCTCGGGAGCTTCATACTGAGACCCAGAGTCTTCAAACTGGGGACTCCTGTCATTTGACCTAGGTCACGGTCAAGAGAAAGGTGGAGAGATCATTGCCTTCCTACTCAGACCTGGCTTTGGATACAGTTCTGCCACTTACTAGCTATTGACCTTGGGCAAGTGAAGAGAACTCTCTAAATTTCAGATTCCTTTTCTATAAAATGAAGAAAATGATATCTATGTCATAGGGTTTTTGGGAGAATTGCATTTAAGCAGGGGACATATGTAAAGAACCTGGTCACATAGTAGGAGGCACAAGAAGTGGAAGATACTGCCTTCTCTTCCTTCACTTCTCAATTCTTATTGCCATGGTTATCATCAACTATTTGTGTTTCATGTTCTCATCTATACACTGGAGAGATGATCATGAAGATCGAATGTGATGATTGGTATGGAAGTGATTTATAAATTATTCAAGCACCGTAGAGATGTGCAGTTACAGAATTGACATCATTTCTATTATAAAATGGTTCTTAAGAAAACTCCAAGGAGGGGCTTAACCTAAATGCCAAAAGCTGTAGGTAGTTTTGAGGGGAAAACCTGACAAGATAGTTAGTACCAGCCCAACAGCAGTGCCTGATTAAACAGACAAGGAGCAAAAAGTCTCTATTAGCGACACGCTGACAAAGTAAGTGATGCATGTGCATCGGCGTGTCGCAGGGAGAAGGCTAGTCCCTAAGGGTGGGCGATAGGACGGAGATTAGATTCTTCTCATTTATGCTACGTAGGAAATCAGCTGCCACTGCTTTATTTGGGGTCTAGAGGGTTATGGTGGCTTCTATTTTCCTTCTCTTTTTGTCTGACTTTAGAGAACGCGTTAGCCAGAGCCATGTGGGATGGAAGTCGTATCAGCCCTGCTGACGTTCTCACCACATTATTTCTGCCCCACGGTATGTAAGAAGGAATTGGGAGATGTTAGAGCCAGTCTGCAAGTCTGATACATCTGTCCCCTCCACCCATCCCATCCTAGTCAGAATAAACAAAAGGAGGACCATGATGCACTGATAGATACCTGGCCTTTGGCTTTTTAAATAATATGGACTTTCTTTGTCATCTTAGGAGGCGTTTAGACTGGAGAAAATCTACTCTGGTTTCTAACTGCCTGGAACTTCTGCTGTTTCGAGATTTTCTCAGACTCCAGAGCTTACAGAGCAGGAGAGGCAGCAAGCTTACCAAACAATAAGCTCAGAATTTTGCCCATGATCCCGTGTGTGCCGAGAAATTTACTGAGACCAAAAAAATACTCTTTGTTTGGGATCCAAATGGTGTCAGAGCGGTCCTCATCTTGGGATGGGTAATAGAAACGCAGGAAAGTGCTCTGCAAAGGAAGGACATCAGTGCACGTTTAGTCAAGTTGCTTCTCAAATAGATACCGACAGCTATTGTGCATATTTCGTTAGAGAAGACCTGGATACCTCTGTCATTCATGAAGGGGTCCAATGACGTTTAAAGTTCCTGTCATGATTGAATGCATTAGAAAAAGAAGAGAAATAGCACAAACTTTCTGAGTGAAAAGTATGAGCAGTATGATTTCACACATTAAAGAAGGGGAAAATGGAGTGTGTAGTTCATCAGATGACAACAATGGCTTAGGGGAATGAGTTAACTACCAAAACGCTTCCTATGAAGCAATACAAATGGCAAAATGAGTCAAGTGAGGCCAAGGTTAAGTTTCAAAACCTTTAGGTGAGCCATAGCAATAGTTAATGTGACAATATAAGGATAAAAGCGATTAATCAAAGCATTACCTTATTAGTGTATTTAAACATGAAGTCTGTGCAACCGACAGGGTAAGATCCACTTCCCCTGGGGATTTTCGTTTGGCCAAACATTGCCGCAGCCATCAGAGCTTGTATTTTATTGATTCGTGCTGAAAAACAGGTAAATATTATCTCACTTTTCATCCATTACATCCCAGACTTTATTATTTCTGGCTTCCTTCATTTCCTTACTAATTAGTAAAAGATACACATAATTACTGAGGGCCTGCTTACTGTGTAGGGAAAAAGGAAGAAGTGCATACAGTCCTTCGCCAAGACCCTTAGGACTGTCACCTCCTAATACAGTAGACTCTCCGTTAACCAGAACTCAAGCAACCGACACTTGCAGTTTTGCTGGTTGCTTGAGAGTGCCGGTTGCTTGAGTGCAGGTTAACAGAGAGTCTACTTACATTTACCCAGCATCTACCAATGCCCATGGGTGCCGGTTAACTGAGAGTCTACAGTGCTTACAGTCTTGCCCTTACCTGCTGCTCTAATCCAGAGAATATTAAAGACCACTGCCCAAATCTGGTTTTCCTAAATGTGGACTTTATCTCACATTTCTGATCTGTCCTTACAACTCCCTGTTGGGGATGTCTATCTGATATCCTTCCCAAAGGAACAGGAAAGATGATGGTCCGAAATGAAACTAAACAATCATTTCCCATGTCCCCTGCCTCATCCTCCAACCAAACTACACAGTCTACACCTCCAGAATTTCCTACCTCGTGTATCCCAAGTCAGAAACCTCCGGATCATCTTACTCTCCTACCTCTTCCTCACCAACTCCCTACATCCAAACAAGATGCAATTTGTAATATTTATTGTTAGCTTAGGATGATTTCTCCAATACGCCCCTGACCTTCTGGCTCAGCTCTCTCATTGACTCCTTCACTGTCTCTTGACCAGACAATGCCATCTCTCCTAAACATTCACCTTGGATCTTGGCCTTCTCAAATGCATCATTCACCCACCCACTGGAATGATTCAAAACACAAATATCCCTGGGCAATTCTTCTTAAAATCCTTCAGGTGATTTTTCTTGATTTTCCTTGTATTGGAATCATTCTGGAATGCAGTTTGTGGGTAATTAAATCTACACATGGCTTCTTAAGCTACTTCCACTGCTACTTGAGGCACCAATATGACCTATCCTTCCAGTGTTTTGGAGATGATACATGTTCATAGGCACTCAAGTTAAATCCCAAATTCCTGGGCACGGTAAGGAAGATCCTCCATGATCTGGAGGTCTCTAGTCTCCAACTCTTTTCCTGCTTTTCCCTTTTAAGTTATCTCCCTCCCATGTGTTTGCACACTCTGTCCATTTCTTTGTATCCTCAGATCTTATGTAATGTCCAGCACATAGTCGGGGCTCAAAAAATATTTGTGAAAATGAGCTGAACTAAGTTTTTCATGGGATTCTGGTCTCTCATTTCCATCAAATGCTTTATGGTATACATTCTTTGACCCACCCACACTTGAAATTTTCTCTCCCTCTGGTGTCAAAATCCTTCAACATACCTGCAGATTTATCATACCTGTTCTCCTTTCTAAACCCCAATCAGGTCCATACTGAAGTTCAAGATGCTGAATCCAAATATCAGTATATCCAGACTTCTATTTTTTCTAGATTCAGCTAGTCCACTACTTTCCTACTGTTGGACTGTGAGTTGATTACTCTGCTAGATCGACATCTTCATGCTTTACATCACATTCTGCTGCTACCAGTAAGACCTCTATTACAGAACTATGTCAGGTGTGGTACCGGCATTGATATTATATGGCATCACCCAGAGAGATTTGGCATCACGAGAAGAAGCCCATGTATATCCTCCACATGGGTGACTAATGTGTGAAGCACCTGCCAGGTGTGAGCCTTTCGGTAGATAAGGATGTGCTACTCAAAGTTGGTCCATGGACCAGCATCATTGGCATCACCTGGGAGCTTGGAACTGTGGGACCTCAGGCCTCACCACGATTCTTCTGAACCAGAAAAGGTGTACCTGTTAAAATTGAAGGTATCAGGCAGCTCAGCCTGACACGCGGGTCAGCAATTTGCAGTCCAAGGACGGAAGGGGTGAGGTGGATGGACTCGGGGTCTAGGAGCCAGGGATCCAATTGTGGATTCCAGCTGCACCTGTTCTAAGCTATGATGCTCTGGGCCAGGTAACATTCTCCTTTCTTATCCTCATTTGTAAAGGGGGGATAAAATCACTTGGCCAGCCTGCAGGACAGTTAGAAGGATGCTGCGATGCACACATCACGTACCCAGCACAGAACACAATGTGTAATAGGCAAACAACTGGCATCACCTGTCTCTGACCTGGAGTTAGTGAACTTTGGCTACCCAAATATATCATATAAGGCCTTGGAGGAGTTTTAGCTGATCTAAACTAAACCATACCATCTTCCCTTCAGGCAGATTCAAAATCTAAGACGTTTCCTCCGAGATTTCAAAAAATAATAACTTTCCTTGTAAGGCTAACATTTTAGGATCTATTTTGAATTAGAAAAGACTCTTTCTTCCCATTTAAGACTATCTCCTGAGTAGGCTGACCAAATGTACCATTTTACATGGGACAGGAAACATTACTGTACTATTTCAAATTGTGCACGTGGTCAGCTGAGTCTCACTGGGCTAAATTCGAGGTGTCAGTAGGCTGACGATGTGTACTGTTTGAAACAGGACAGTACTGTTGTTTTTTGTCCCATTTAAAACGGGACGTCTGATTGGCCTCCTTCTGAGTCATGCTTTGTGGTATAGTAGAGATACATCAAATCCAAAGGACAGAAGGGCAGGCCACCCCTGCCTTTCCTTCTGTGAGGAGCAGCCCATGTTCTGCTGTGCCCCTTCCCACAGGCAAGCATGGTGTGACCGACCGTACAGGGGTTGACAGGGAGGGCTCTGGTTCACAGAGTTTGGTGAGGATTCCGGAGAACACACAGTTGCCTTGGAGACCCTCTCTTTGGAACTGGGAGCTCGGTTTTACAGCCATGGAAGGGTTCCAAGTTGGACAAGTTCCCCTTGTGAGATCTCAATTGCCCCTGTGCCCTGGGAATCTCTTCCAATCATCTAGGCGTGCCCTGGTTCTCTAAACCCTGCCGTCCCGAAAAGCCTCCTCACTCAGTATTCAGAACCCACAGGTCAAGGTGACGCTATCGGCCCACCTAGTCCAGCACCGCTGACCCCTGAGAAGGTCTCGAGAAACTTGGAGCTGGCACAGTTTTAGGTGTAGATCTCCAGGGCTCCGTGGCTAGCCAGTGCCGGGAGACTGCAGAAAAGCCTCAGCTAAGGCCATTGAGGTCCTGGGTTTCCTGTCCTCTAATCATCTATCAGGACGCGTCATGAAGGAAGAGGCTTGTTGGGTGGAATGGCCACTCTCTAGATGATAAAATTCTGTGGTTCCACACTCGTGTCACTTACTATTTCTCTTCAACTTTATTTTCATAAAAGCGTTGGGACCCTTGGTGTGTTATTCATCCTATTACCTATTTGTAGTGGAATTCATTTGTCAAGTATTTCTGATCCTGATTTCTGGGTTCGGAGGCGGATGGTACACATGCTGGGAATGTTACGTTCTTCTACGTGGCTTTATGCCCCCCACTAGCAAATAGGATATCTCTAGTCAATATTTATAGACATGTTAGCTGCATAACCATTTTTTAGGTATTCATTTAGTAAGAAAAATATAAAGAATCGTCTTCTATTTTTAATCTTTTATTCAATAAACTGTTTCTAATAATTAAAAAAAATATTTATGCCTTCCTTTTTGAGCACTTAAGGTATGTGCAGCATCGGGCTTAATGCTGGAACTACAAAGATGAATAAAGCAAGTTTCTACCAGTCCAGTGATAGCTTTCCAATGATTTTCAAACCCGAGGGGATAGTAAACATGTTTTGAAATTCCCACCTTGCACCAGTTAAAAGTGCATGATGGTAATGTTTCCTAGGTGATAATTTCCTCATCAAGATGTTAGTTGCTTTCAATCCGTGAAAAAATAATGGGAAAATTAATTTAATTTGGTTGCAAGTTCCTTGAACTTGACTACAAACTCTTTGGCTTAGTCACCAGAGTATCCCTGATGCCTCAGCTTCCTGGTTAAGTGTTGAATGAATGGACCTGTGAGATACTGAGCCACGTCCTATGCAAATGTAGAGATTAAGATAAACGTCCTCTCCTACTGATGCATTCACTTCTCCAACTATGAAGTAGGGTGGAGTGCATCCAAGGTGCAGGGTTATGAAAGGTCTTTTGTAAATGTTACAGTAATGAGTCACCCATCAAGCCTGAGTAATTAGCTTCAGGGGGACCATATCTACCCAGGTGTCCTTAAAGGGGTCTGTGGGTGCAGACAGTGTGATGACATTCACAAGCCACCTACACTGCTCACCTGAGGAGACTGAATAGAGAAGTTCATGAATCACAACCCTCCGGATGAGCAGGAATTCACAGAGCTCCAGCAGCAATCTCTTGGCAATAAAGTTTCTTCTTAGCGACTGTAGATGTATTAATACCTGCCTGTCCCACTCTGGTCACCTTTCCTGGGCTTGTCTATGCCTTCCTCTCCTCTCCTTTTCTCCCACCACAAGGTAAGAAAGAGCAAGTGATGCAGTCCATTCCTAGCTGGGGCTTCTTAGCACCTACTTGTCCCTACTTCTCTCTGCCACTGGGTAGAAAAGATTATTTCCCTCTGGAACTGGGGACCCTAAACTGTCATCTTCTCACTCCACTATGACCAAGACTATACCCATCGAGCAAGACAACTGCCTCTTCTTCACCTCTGTGGAAGCAGGTTTTGAGGTTGCTTCTGAGTAGGCTGACCAGACTTACCATTTTAAATGGGACAGAAAACAAGGGTACTGCCCCCATTTCAAACGGTACATACGGTCAGCCTACTGACCCTTAAACTTAGCCCAGTGAAACTTGGATGACCCTACATACCATCGGAAATGAGACAGTACCATTGTTTTCTGTCCCATTTAAAATGGTACTTGTGGTCAGCCTACTTCCAAGGGATCTCCAGGGGAGCTCCTATGTGTGGGTAGGAGTGGGTTTCAACAGTAAGAGAGAGAAGGGGTAGCATCAAGGCAGTTTTGCAGGCGGAGCTTCTGGTTTGTCTGGTTCTACCCTCTAGTCATGATATTGAAGAGGGTGGGTGCTCCTTCAGTTCCCATGGGAGTGAGGAGAAAGTGAGGCCAAGTCCCCAACCCCAGGGCAAGAGAGAGCCTCCACGAGCATCTTCTGATAGAACTTGCACGGAAGTCCATAGATACAACCACTCTGAGGCCACTTGAATCTGGCCACAGGTCAGCTGCTCAAGCCTGTGAAAAAATATACCTCTTACCTGATGACTGAATATGGGCAATGGGATTTAGTTGTTGCCATTCCAGAGGATGAACCAGCGCGAGGCAGCTGCAGAGGCAGAGAAGCACACGCAGTGTGGGTGGCCACATCGTGGAAGCAGAGCAGGGCTTCAGTGAACCTTCTTCAAGGCAGATTATTAAAAGCAAAAAAAAAAAAAAAGAGCAAGAAAGAGGACTTAAATAGTTTGACAAATCAGTGATAGTAGGTACTAATAACACGATTGTATATACTATAAGGAAAGAAGACTTTTAGAAAAATAGAACATGCATTTTTCTGATAGTCCCTGGAGTGGCAAAATCCTTGCAAGTCTTGTCTATAGAGCACAGAAACAACATTTTTAGGCTGTTACAGGAGGCTTTTGGGAATGAGTTCTCGAACACTATAGAGTCTAGTTTAGTTATAATGAATAACATCAAAATATAATAATTATAACTATAACAATTATATATCATAATCATCATAATTTCCATAGGCATGTCTAGCACATAATAAACAGTCAGTGTTGGCTAACATTTCCATCCTAATTATAAAATGATCGTATTGTTACAGCTGTGTTTGTGTTTGGTGCCGATGACGTTATATTAATACTTTGGGTCATCTCTGTGATCCCATTACACTGAGCGCTTCCCAAGGCCAGAGGATGGGTCTTCAACTTTCCCCATTAAAACTTCGCGCCCTCAACTTTTTGGAGTGGTGGACCAAGCTGCCCCCATCTTTCACTTGAACTTTGCCTCTAACTGGTCTCCCTGTTTTAACCCTCATTCCTATAGTCTATTCCAAACATAGTAGCCAGACTGATCATGCCATTCCTCTCCCTAAAATTCCTAAATGGCTTTATAGTACACAGAGCAACAGTCACAGACCTTCACGTCACCTTGAAGTCTCCCCGCAGAGCACACTGAGCAGGCTCCCAATCCTACCCCCAGCTCCTCTCACATACTCACTGTGACCATGCATGCTTCCTTGCCATTCACCAAATACATCAGGCTCTCCCTGCCCTGTTTCGGGATCTTTCCATGTGTCCCTTCTTCCAGGGAGGTTCTTGGTCCTGATATCCAAATGATGGGCTCCCTCAACCCTAGGTTTTGGCTTCCTTCTCAGTAAGTCTGTCCTTGGTCAATTTAAAATTACAACCCAATCCCCTTCTCCACTCTAATATATGCGCTGCCCAGCCCCCACCTCCCACGCATTTTATTTTTCTCCATAACGTATATGTATCACCAACTAATATGTTCTGAGCATTAAATTGCTCATCTTCCTCTACTAGAAAGTCAGTCCTGTCAGTATAGGAAATTCCACCCCACTCCCCACAACCACCGCTGTATTCCCTGGACCTAGACTAGTGCTTGGCACACAGTAGACACCAATAAGTGAATTCTGAATCCTAGTAGTTTCTGACTCATATGGCTACAAACACAAACTGAGTCAAGTTTAATCATCTCACTGATACCAATAAGGCCTTAACTTGTTGGGCTAATTATTCTGCAGAAAGATATACACAGACATTTCGTGCTCCTGAGTATCTATGTGCTCCCTACATTTCCTGCCCTTCCTTGTGGCTGCAGAGGACCCTGGGGCCAATTTCTGATACATGAGAATTTGAATGGAAGTAGCCTAGGACACATATTAGCCAGTGTGTCTCCTTCATCTCTTCCTTTCCCTTACAAATTTAGAAGCCACATGTGGTCCAAGATGGAGAAAACCTGGCTTCCTAGTTACTGAATAGAGAAGAGATCCTGCCGAGTCATATGACCTCTCAGGAGCAGGAAATAAGCCTTTGTTGTGCAAAGGCACCGAAATCTCCAGGTGAAGCTGTTAACTGTGTTATTGCAGCCCAGCATGGCTTGTCCCGACATTCAGTCAATGGGTATTTATTTAGCAAATACTACACACCCTCTGCTATATCAACAATTGTGGAAATACTGGAGAATTTGACACATCCCTGCTTTAAAAGAGCTTGAAATGGGGTTTCTGAGACAAGACTAGCACATTATAACACAAGAAGATAGCAAATGGCAGAGGCATTTAAAAATTTTTAAATGATCTGGTACAAATTCTCAGGGCAACAGGAATTCAGAAAGAAAGGTTTCAGAGGAGATAGAGCTTATAGCAAGGTCAGCTCTTATCACCTGGATTATAAAAATCCAGATAGCTAGGAAAATTGTTCCTTGACATCTCAGCATCTTGGGCTACTTGCAGAATGACTATATTTCCTTATTCTATCTTTTTTTTTTAATCAGAAAAAAAAAATCTGTGTATAGTGTAACTCCCTGAATTAGTTATAATTTGGCTTGATTATATTTTATTTTATTTCAGTATTATTTTTAATTTCATTATAAAGTTAATACATGATTTCAAAAATCCAAATACGACAGAATAAGGTGAATAAAAATGCATGTTGTTTCTTTGCTGATAATCACTTGCTAACAGAGGTTTTTCACGTGTATTTCTATACTTGAATACACACACATATACACAACCCACACATATGCATACACAAGTGTATAAATATACATATATAAATATACACTTTGAAATTTTATTTATAAAACTTTACACTAAATATTCCACTTACATGTTTTGGGGGGTGGTTCCCTGGCTGGGAATTGAACCCAGGCTGTGGCGTTGACAGCGCCGAAGCCTAGCCACTACACCACCAGGGAACCCCTGCACTTACATTTTTGATAGTACGTTGTAGATCTCTTTTCATATGACTACATTGTACTATAATGTGTCTTTTTACTTTAAAATGACACTTAGGCATTGCCCAAAAAGTATTTGTTCACTAAATGAATAATAATGCTGCTGACACCAAATATTTTGCAGCTTCTGGCACATGCTATCTTATTTAATCATGACCAAAACTCAGTTTGAGGGAGGTTTAATTATACCCATTCTATTGATGAGGAAATTGAGGCAAGGAGAGTTTAACATATTTGTCCTAATCATACAGATAGCAAGTGTGGGAAACAGGGCTTGGACCTAGAATGTCTGAGTTCTTCCTTGTAACCGCAACATACCAACTTTGTGTAGCACCAGCTGCTGTTCAGCCTAAAACTACAATCTTGTCAATTTAATAAACAAAACAATTATTTTAATGATGCTAAGGTGTTCTGAAACTTTCTGAATTGAGAAGACGACTTTAACAAAGAGTTAAAAATTGTTCTCTAAAGAGATGAGACTCTGTCTCATTGTTTTTGCCCTAATATGTATAATTGGAGCAACATGCTAAAACCCTTGGAAACCGCAGAGGATTGTGTATGGATCCAGGGAAATAGCTACTGAGATTCCCCAATAAGCAATAGAAGGAGCTGAACTGAAGTCAGGCTATCTACTCACCAGCCTCCACCACTACCCCTCCGTTATACTGTCATAACTTGTTTTTCATCAGATAATATCATCCACAGAGAGTATTAATATTTATAAGGTCAAGGACAGAGGGCTTTAGAAAATTCCACCCCTGATGGTTACAGCTTATGACTGAATAAGGGGGGTATCATTCAGCCCATTTGGAAAAAAAGGAAGACAAAGTGAAATACACGAGGAGATCAACAGCAATTTTTAGGAACATCGCACTGACCCAAAGGTCAGCTTGCCCACAGCTCCCTGATATTCATCACACCTTCCCCATCAATAACCCCAAGAAGAAGGGCTTCCCCAAGTTTTCAAGCTCTGCTCCCTGCCTGCCCCATGATTCCTACCAGACCAGTGCCAGGTCCTTCACCTTCAGTCCTCAGCGTGAAGCAGGACAGAATCAAGGCCAGGTGAAATGGCACGCTGGAGTTCCCAACCTGACCTCACACAAGCTACAAAAGCTCTTGGGGGACCTGTGAAGATACTGATTCCTGAGCTCCACCCCAGAACTTCTGATCAGGACCCTCAGAAGGCGGTCCTGGGCATCTGTGTCTTGGCTCCCTACCCCAGAACATAGTGTTTGGCAATGGCTGCAATGGGACAGTATGAGTACTACTTGGTGAGAGCTTTTCCATCACCCTACATCACATGTGCTATCTGATCTCATCCTCAAAGTAATAATTCTCTAAATAATTGAATGATCTGCCACCTCATTCATTTGTTTATGTTTCCATTTACTCGATTTGAAGAGTGCCTGTATGTCAGTCACTATGTTTAGGATGATAAAATGTTCAAAATCAGTGTGATTTCTGACTTCAAAATCCCCAGAAGGGAGAGAGACTTACAAATAACTATAATGAATGCTACAACAGATTATTAACACGATTTAGTGGAAATAAAGATCTAGTGGGCATAAAAGAAGAGGAGTGAATTTTAGCACCTCCATTTTTCAGTTTGGGGGACGAAGATCAATGCGACACAGAAAGGTTTTGCCACCAGCTCCAAGACACACAATAAGCCTTCGGCAAGGGCAGGGCCTGATGGCACATCTTCATCCTTTGTCCCCCATGTACTGAGCAATAAAAGGACCCAAGTGGGATCCCTCTCCACTCTCCACCTTCCTAGTGCCACCCAAGGCACTGCCTTCCCCTTTTGCCTTTGGTGTGCTTTGTGGGATGCCACGACCATCTCCAGCTGATGGCACAACATGGGTCCAAAGCAGTGGCCCCTCTTCACCAGTTTCCCCAAAGTCAGGAAAGCGGTCTCCTCTGGGCCTGGCTCCTCGAGGGCAGCAAAGGAGGAGGCACTTCCCACCTCCATGAGCAGAGGCCCACCTGTCCAGGTGCAGTGAGGCCACGGGCCACAAGCAACACGGGAGGGAGCTGCCTCCTCTTTGCTCGGGGAGCTCTTGGCACACCCCTCCATGCCAGCTCTTTTCTTCTACTGCAATTTCCTCTTTATAGAATTGCTTCACCCTGTGGCCCGTGAGCTCCTCCAGGGCAGGGATTGGCCTCATTTGTATTTTTGTTATTACTACTTAACAAAGCATTCACGGCATATAATGAGCACCAGTAAATGCTGCTTGGGTGAGGATAAAGGATTCTGTCTTCCTCTTGATGTGGGACACCAGGTCGCCCAGAAACACATTGCCACGTGATTTCACACCTGGCTGTGACTTCTCAACATGCCTACAAGCCACTCAAGTGGGTAGGAGTCAGTTGCTTGGGCTTTAGTGCCTAGAGCCCAACTGCTTGGCTCTGAATCCCAGCTTGTCACTAGCAGTGTGACCTGAAAACTAGAGGAACCTTCGGCGCCTTACTTCCTAACCCGTAAAATGGGGCTGAGGATCACATTGCCCTGGGTTAAATGATAAATACATGTGAAACAGTTTTTGCATACAACTAAATGGGAACATTATCGTACACATTTTGCACTCCCAGCATCATGTGTTGCTTATAAATACGCACTTGCTCCATACATGTTCACTAAATAAAAACTAAGTGTCAATCAAGACTTTGAGAAAAGAACAGGGAAACTTTTTGTTTGCTGAGTCATGTTGGTCATGACCCCCTTTGCCCATAGGTGGTTCTACTGAATAGATCGGGGTTTCATTAAGGGCTCTGACTTCCCTAAGCACTATAAGTAGCATTTCTCTTACATTTCTTGGGGAACTTCATGTTCATTGCCCTTCTTCCCCTCTTTGGGCTGTTTGCGCCCTGCTAACGCCTGGGGCACCCCTTGTGGTTTACCACCGTGGCCTGTCTTTCGAAACTTATTGAATGTTCCACATTCTCGGCGCCTGACACTGGGCTTCTCGCGAGAACAGCTCCCTCATGGAACAAGCTGCCTAGAGGCACTGGTGTGCTCATTAGCATTTCTCCATCAACTTGCAAATAACAGCCCTTTCTTGTAGCCAGGGTCTCCGAGAGGCATATTATTGAAAGCCCCGAGAATTTACTCCAGAGGCAAGAATCACATGCTCTTGGAGAAGAAAGGTTTTGGAGAAAAGAGGACTTTTAACATCCTCCCAATCAGATTTCAGGAGCAGTTACCCACTAGGGTACCCCAGAACTGTTGGGCTGCCAAGCCGCAGGTAAGAGTAAGCGAGGTTGTACTCTCTCACCAATTAAAAGCTGGAGTGATTCCGGGTATGATTTGTGATGTGACTTCTGTGCTTGAGGGATGAGAGGGGTAGTAGACCATACTTAAGGTGGTAGGGAAACATCAAAGCAAGTAGTTCTGTTCTTCGAGTGCTACCGCCCCTCATAACGGCAAACGAAACTAGAACGATTATTCCTTTCTAGAAACATCTTCTCTAACTTTGGGGAAACATAAGCCAATCTTCTCTCAGGAAGTTTAATAGCAAAAGGGCCAGTTCTGGACAAGAAGTCCCTTTTCAAACTAAATTACTGATGCTATGGCAATAGGCTATAGAAGTAATAAGAAAGAAGATTTTGGTATCAGTCTTATGAATATATTTTAAGCTCTTTTTTTTTTTTTTTTTGCATCAGTTTTACATTTTCTAAAAACCTGAATGAGAACTTTTGGGACCAGGAACAGGACTTGATGAAGCATGCTTCTGGAAGAATCCACAAATGCTCCTGATTAACATATCACAAGCATCTGACATGAGGCCCAGGAATTAATGTTTTTGTTGTCTCAACTTGTTGATTTTGGTTTTGTTTTGCTTTACTATTAGCAACCACTGTTAAAGATAAGCAAAGCAAAGAAGTATTTTGACTACAAACTCAGACCTAAAACCCAAACTTGATTCCTGGTTTAGTTAAGTTGTTGGCGGAGATCATAGAGAGGACATGGCCCGCTGCTGACCTGTGAGCTGGACCTGGGCTCCTCCCCTTACCCATCCTTGGAATGTGCATTCTGCCTGCTTTCCCCACCTCAGAGGCTGCCCAAGGACACGGCCTTGAGAGAGTAATGTGCTGTTGACACCATGTGGACAGACGTGACCGACCTCAGTTAAGGCCTCTATGTCAACTTTAAGATTATGGAGGATGAGTGCTGAAATCTACTCATCTTGCAGTCAGTCACCCAAGACACGCCTCATATATAAGTTCCCTTCCTCATTAAACTGTCACCCACCAAACTAGAATGATCTGCCTCTCTCTTAGGTCTCTCCCTGATCTCTGTATGCATGGGGCCCGGTTTTAAATTATACCTGGTAAGCTCCTGAGGTTGCAAAGTGACAGGTATTTTAAAAGGTGGTATGAGGATGTCAGATGGGTACTAGACTTATTGAGGCCATCACTTCATAAACTATAAAAATGTGTCATCATGCTATTATACATAGTGAAACTAATATTTTATTGAAACTAATATTTTATTGAAACTAATGTAATATTGCATGTCAACTATAATTGAAAAATTAAAAAATTCAGAAATATTAAATAAATAAAAAGATGATAGAAGGCATAGATGACATTTTTATTAAGCACTTACTATGTGCCAGCACTCTCTGGCTAGGTACATTGTATAATTTACAGTGTTCACAACAAGGAGTAGAGTTAAGCAGATATTATTACCTTCATTTTACAGTTAAAAACACTGAGGCTTGGAAAGATTGGCCGACTCATATGACTGACAGGTTTCAGAGGCTTGACCAACAAATCCAGTCCTCAGAGTTAAATGAGAAAAACTATCAATATAGTATGCTCTCATTTTTATTTGAGTATTTACGTTTATACACAAACATAAAAAAAAAGTCTAGATGAATATAAAGCCAGATTGTTCTCAGTGATTATTATTAAAGTGGTAGGATTATCTCTGAGTTTAATTTTCTTTTTTTTTTAACACATATTTTTAAGTCTGTCAACAATGAACACTCATTGCTTGAGTCGGTAAACAGGAAAAGAAAATAAACAAAATCCTAGCTCTTTCCTTGGGCAAAGAAATCTAAACAAATGGCTTCCTGTCAGAAAGAAGCTAGAAACATATTTTAGGTCCAATTCACAGACGATATTGGCTTTGAGGTTCTGCTTTGGAGCAATAATTTTAGGACAAAAGTATGCTTAGTTTCAGTTTGGAAGTTTGGGTAGGTCTGCTTCCCGAGAAAGTCATTAGTTTGTGGTTATGACCATTTCAAATTAGTACCCATGAGCCAGGCCTTGTGTTAGGCTTCTCAGGGAAGTCCCAGTGCATGTGGTGTGGTGTATGTGTAGGACATACAAGCCTACGTGGGGTGGTGAGTAGGATGACAATTAAAAGAGAAATAACATGCTTCAAAGAGTGTCTGATTTTGTGGTTCAGATAAAAGTGAACATAACTTACTCTAGTTCTGATCGAATCATAAGACACTAATTTAATCCCCTTGTTTTTCATACAAGGAAACTGAGGCCCAGAGAGGGGATGCAACTTGCCTGAAACCACACAGCACATGAGTGGCCAGGCTGGAATCAAAATACCTTGTTTCCTGGTCACCAGGTCATGAAGTTTGCACCAGCAGTGAGCCCTACACTGTAAGCGAGGTACATCCGGGCTTCTCTTTGGAAACCAAGGGTACTGTCAAGATCTGGACAAAAAATTAACTGTGACTGCCAAGGGCAATGGGCAGAGCTTGTGTTTGCAATCAGATGGATCAACCTGGCCCAGTCATTGCATGTCGAAAACCTCAATCTCCTGGTGAGTGAAATGGGACTACCGACAGCTGTCTCCTAGGGTTGCTAAGGTGAGGCCAAATGGCAGCACAGAGCCCAACACACCAACTCTCGATGATTGTCCCTTTTCCTTCTTTATCAGGAACAAGCTAGGCTTCATTGGGAGCAAAACACATTAGACTCTGGAGACTACATTCTGAGAAAGGAGAGAGCCCAGCAATCTCCAAGTTGGGGAGATTATCCTGATGAGTTGATGAGGCAGCACTGGTTGTGCAGGTTCAGGCTGTGTTGCTTTAAGCCAATGAATTTGTGATAAATTGTCACAGCAGCAATAATTAACTAGTACAGAGCAAATAAAGTTACAGAACAAGACCAGAGACCACTGTACTTTCCACCAAAGTCAAAGAGAGTGATAGGAGAAATCGCAAAATCGACCCGATACCAAACTGAATGATTAAGAAGATAAAGTCTTCTGCTTTGGATATTTTATAACAGGATGAAGTCAGGTCATCCATCTTCCAGCCCTAATTTCCAAGCAATTTATTATTACTTTTTTAATTGTACTATTTTTGTTGTTATTTTATGTAAGTGTTACACATTCTTTGTTTAAAAATCCAAAAATTACAGAAAGGCATAACTCTGAAAGTCCAAATCTCTGTAACTTTACATCCATTCCCCCCCTTGCTCAGAAACTAGTGGAAATTCCTGCTCATACTTAGATGTAAATTACCTCATGCAGTTACCTATAAGCAACATTATTAAGGCAACTATACCCTTGCTTCATGAGGAAACAATATTTACTTCATTCTGAAATGGCCTGAACATCATCCTATAGTAGTGATTCCCAACCAGAGCTGTTTTGCTTTCCAGAAGGTTATTTGCAATGTCTGGAGACATTTCTGATTGTCACAACTGGGAGGGGACTGCTAATGACATCTGCTAGGTTGAGGCCAGGGCTGCTGCTAAAGAACCTACAATGCACAGGACATCCCAACACAGCACTAATGCTGAGACTGAGAAACCCTGGTCTAAGGGATGCAGGTGAAACAAACCCTTGTTTTAATAAGCAAAAAATATTTATTTCATTCTGAAACAGGCTAGAGGGGGGCAGATGCCTGGTCAAAACAAGGAAGAACTTTTTAATAATCAGGCAACTTGTGATGCATATGTCACAATGTAGAGCAAGTTCTCTGTCATGAGGATTCAAACACGGCTAAACGGCCCCACTTCCAGGGGTACTGGAAAAGGGATGGGTGTATGGGTGGGGTGGGACTTTGAGGTTCCATTTTTATCTAAGATACCTAACTCCTTTTAAAAACATTGGCAAAAATTTCCTACTTCATGCGTGTTAACATTGAAACCAGAAAAGCTAAAACAATACCTACACTATTAATGGTATGTTCTCACTACCATATTAGCTAATGGAATCAAAACTGAGTCTGGATATCATCTCAAATGTGTAACATATAAGTGACTTCTGCAAAAGTGTCTCCTGCCTCTTATCTTGGGTACAGGAGATAAAACTCTTGTGTAATCGTTTCACAACCTAAGGAAAGAGACAAAGGTCAAGAAAGCAAAATAAGAAGCAGTTCCCTATTGTCGGAGTAGTTCAATAAAACAGTCATTTATTTTTAAACACAAGTCCTTAGCAGCTGCAAGGAAAATAAAATTACTTGATTCTGCTTACACTTTGAAAGACAGGCACTCATCTGCATTCAGTTTGCAAATGTCCAGCTGCTTGGTGCCCCATATACAGCTTTAAGGTCATAAATGTTAAAAGTCATCTAAGATCACTGGGCAGTTTGCGGCTATACTGGAAGCACACTGGGACCATCCACACCAGTTAAACCACATTTTATTGGAACTGGTGGGGTTTTAGGGACATTAGTAAATGGAAGTTTAATCAAAGGAACAAAAACCCAGCAATAATCAGACTGGTGAGGAAACAAGGCATGTGAGAGGCTGTGGAAGGAACCCTGGGTGTTTAACTCTGGGGAAAGCCCAGACAGCACATGACAGCCACAGTTTTATAAAAAATGGAACAGGTTCTACTTGGACCCAGAGTGTTGGTCAGCAGCGTGGTCCAACAATTACCGTATTTTCTCAATTACGAGAGCAGCGTAAGAGAAGGTCTGGGGGCTCCCAGAGAAGGCATCCCTGCATTGAATGAGGGTAAAAGTGGAATGGTTGGGCTAGCTAGCCCTAAACCTGAGGTTTAAGATCACAGGTCTAGAAGGGTCAGCCAGGCAACTCACATGAGTTACAGAGGACTGTGTGACAGAAAAAGCCGTGGTGGGGACTTGGCAAACAGCCATCTGAAAGGGAGCCACACTACCCCACTCAATTGCTGCCACACAGGAACGAGAGCTCCATGTTACTAGGTCTTCTGCTTTGTTTTTCAAGACCAGCTAGAAAACCATATTTGTACATAAAACTCAGTTTTACAAAGGATAGAAGCTGACTCAACATTTCAAAACATGTAACTCAAACAGAATGGATTAGCGGCCTCCAGGAAGAGCTTGAGCCTTTCCCTTAAAAGATGTCCCTTCCACCCAAGGGACTACGATGGCAAACACGGCAGAGAAGAAACAGTCCAGGTCCCAGAAGGACGGTCACATTTTGTCTCCACTTTGAATCGTCAGACTGGCCACTTCAAGCTGAAATGCAGCCACACTGATCAATAAATAATTAACGGGGTGTGGCAAGTGAAGGTAATTGAGAGACCATTAAGTCATCAAGAGCTGAGTGTCCCGCGGCACACCCTGCAAATGCGGAAGGGCCTCCCCAGGCCGGTCAACAGAAACATCTACCTCCAGCGAGCTGCCCATCAAAATGGGGCAGCAAAGGGAAAGCGGGTTACCGCACCGTGGCAGTGAGTCATTTGTCCTGTTGTTGAGGTCATCCCCATCTTAGTAAACACATCGAAACTCTTCCCTGGCCTTCTAAAATCTAGTCAGTTATCAACCAGGGAGAACGCTTCGCTAAGGGAAACAATCCTATTCAACTCTGGTTCCCAGTCCTTTACAGAAAGTCCGCTGCCACGTATAGATTTTCATTTATCAACAGAGCTTGGCATTCACAGTACCTGGGTCCAGCCGTATCCAGAACAAAGGCAAACCCAAGCTTTCTTTTGTATTTTTTCCAATTCCCAGCTTCAAATATTCTGTTTTGAATTTGACTCGAGCGTATTTAACGTTCAAAAGGAAGCTGGCTATCAGTTTAGCCATGGTTTCACCACGTTCTAAGGTTGTCCCATGCTCTGAACAGAGCAAAACTTTTTATGTATAATAAATTATATTTATTGAAAAGAATATGATTTTTAAAAGGCACTAAAACTTATTGTAAATGTTGTTAAAGATGATGCACAGGGAATTTCAAAGTAACACAATATTAGCAAATAATGATAGTAATAAAATCCTCCATTACCCTGAAGAGCATAGTCACTAGCTTATTTGTTTTTATAAGATAAGTGGGCCAGATGTAGCAGTGCCACCGCCATTCAGTGGATGGGAAATTTGAAAAAGAAACATAAACTTCCCACTCTACCTCCAAAAACAGCTTCTGCCCACCTGCTGCGACCACCCTCCACTAGATCACTACCAACAAACCTGGAGCTGGTCTCCTCACCTTTCCCCTTTCCCTGCGACAACCTACTCTTCACATGGCACCCAGACTAACCCCTGAAGAAAACGTAACTGTCACATCACGCCTCTGCTCTTGGCTTCTCACTGCATTCAAAGTCTAGACTTCTCACCTCAGCCCTGAGGCTCTGCAGGACCCCGCCCCTCAACCTCACTCCTTGGTTCTCCTCTCCCCTCACCCTACTCTAGCCACACTGCCTTCCAACTGTGCCTGGAACACCTCGAGCTCATTCCCAGAACCAGGCACATGTGGTTCCCTCCACCAGAACTGTCTGCCCATCTCCTTGGGGCTCATCTCAAGGCCATCTCTCAGAAAGGTCTCTCATCACCTCAAAACCTAAGCCAAGAAGCCAAGCCCCTGCCACCTGTCCATGACACACACACACACACACACACACACACACACACAGTAGTCTACTACAGCACTGTTTCTTTTTCTTCAAACACGTAGAACTACCTGAATTTACCTTGCTTATCGCTTGATTCTAGAATGTGAACTCCATGTGAACAGAGACCCTATCTGTCTTAACTGCTACTCTATATTCGGTGCCTGGCACATAGTAAGTGCTCAATAAATATTTCTTGAAGTCAGCAAAGGAATGACCAAGGCTTGTACTAGGAATCAACTATGTCACTGAATCCAATCTACCTAATTCTTATAATAGACTTCCTTTCTCATCAACTGCTAAGTTTACTTTTTTTAAAGAAACGATAAGCCTAAATATACAAATTACACTGTTTCTATTAGTTTGCTATACCTGTAGTTGAAGTAAAGTGACAGTAAGGACACATCTGTCAGGTGCCTGTCTTCATAGAGAAAGACAGTCAGAACCCAGTACCCATCCCTTCAAACGATAAAGCTTCCACAGAATTCTGGAACAACATGATTTCTGAGCAAAATATTCCCCTTCAATTTCTCTTCACTCAATACTCTCTCTTCAATGCTTCACTTTTATAGAAATTTCTCAATGTCCCAAGAAGTCAGTGGGGCCAGTGATCATGGGGGTAGGGAGAAAAACGAGACTTAAGGTGAGCCCAGGTATAAACCTGATGATTACCGTCCTTGCAGGAAATATCCGTGCTCTAGGATGTCAGAGAAAGGAATACAGATGCCTGTCCGTGGCTGACTTTCCCAGGGGTCCCACTCCAGGTGCTCCAGGTGCCTGGTTAACACTTTCCTTAATACTCTGTGCTGAGCGAGCCGTGAAGAGGATGGTAGATTGTATTAATCTCCAAACCTAACGGGGTGCGTGTGTGCATTTCTCACTACCCAAGTGCAAGGCGCACAGACGTACCATGGAGAGGAAATGAGGAATCAGCTGCCCAGGGCTCTGTTTGCAGGAAACGGCGTGGAGTGCTAAGCAAGCCCTTTCACACCTCAGAAGGGATTTCTCAACTGGAAAGTGAATGGCTGAACCAGATTAATATCCCTCCCAATTCTGCTACACCTTCACTCTCAGGGGCGTTACAGATAGCCGGGGTGACAGTCTGTGGTGACAGACTGCGGTGTAGGCCTGGAGTATGAAGGGCCCAGTTCAATGAGGAGCATCACCAAGTGGTCCACAGCAGCAACTCCTGCACAAATGTCTGGAGGACAGAGAGAACCCTCAGTGCGCATGGGCAGTGAGTGGGAAACGCCGGCGGGCGCTCTCACCAGCGTCTGCAGGGCCACCAGACCTCCCTCCGTGAAGGAAGCTTCTGGGAGCTGGCATCTCCCCAGTGCCTCGGGGGGCCAGAAGGCAATCTTCTTCTTATGGACGAGGCCCATCCATAAGGCCCTCATCCCCGCGTTCAGTGGGTGCCCAAGATTTGGTCCTGAGCCTTTTGGGATTGGTCAACGCTTTTAACCGGGGCATTTCCCAGCTCTTACTCATATACAAGTCTCCCAGCTTGGCATTCTCATCTGGGTCAAAGGCAATCTGTGCAGGGCTGATTTGTTAACACAGTCCCTCCCAAACCTGAATTTATGTGTCCTTCAGGAGGGGCAAGCTTCCCTTAGGAGCCCCACACACCTTCGCCTCCTCCGTCCTCTTCACCCCTGCAGCAGCCCCAAGAACCACAGGCCTGAATGAAAGCCTGACCTTTTCGTTTTGGAGACGGAAACTTCTAGACGCTCCAGGGGGTGATGGGGAAAGCGTTCTGGTTTAGTTTGACTTTTAAAAAACAAGGCTCACCGCAGGGTAGAGCAATCATGATCTTATCTGGCCGGCAAGGGAGAGCTCTGGGTGGCTGGGCAGGGACAGCAGTGCAGTTTTTGTAATTCTGGTACCAAAACAGCTCCTCAGAACTGGGCTCCGGAATCAGCAATACCCCCGAAAGGGAGGTGTGTGTGTGCTTAGCCCCAGCGGGACAAAAATAGATAAGCCAACTCCCCGAGTGCCCTCTTCGCCTGACCTGATTCTTCTGGGCACCGAGTTCTTCGTGTTGCTTTCTCGGGAAAAGCCTGGGAGGGCTGGGTTCGAATTCCGTCACGCTCCCCGCAAGCATCCCAGCGCCGTCCCCGAAGGTGGCAGGGACCGGGAGCCCAGCACTGGCCAAGAGGCGGGTACGATTTCTACTACGCCATCCCCACCGCACCCCCAGCCCGTCTGCACTCGGGGTCCCCCGCCTCCGGCGCCCCGCCAGTCCAGCCCGAGCACGCCGAGCCCCGCACCTCTCCCCAGGCTCCCCCTCCTCACCCGGGCGCTGCTGTGAGCTGCTCGCAGGAACTGGGGACCCGGGGCGCGTTCCGCCTCGCACAGATGCCGCCCGAACGTGCCAAGCCCGGCTGCCAGCACTGCAGGGCTCTGCCAAGCCGCCGTCCCCGTGGCCGCTGGCCGGCCGGACAGCTCAAGCTGTGCCCTCTGTCCGCCCCGCGCCGTCTTATCGCCAGACCCTGTCCTCCCACAGCGCTGCAGGAGGAGGGGCCGGGGAGGAGCGTGGGGCCACCAGCCTCCCACAGAGGCAGCTTGGAAGGCCAGGGCGCTCAGGCGCACCCGACACCCTCCCGGGGCCTGGAGTCCCGCGGCCTGGGCCCGCGGGTTAACTTCCCCCGCCCCGGGATGGACCCAGACAGCGCCTGGGGCGGGGGCTGTGCCCCCCGGGGCCCGTCTTCAGACTCGATTCTGATGCTGATCAAGTCTGTTTCCCATTCAATCCGCCCCACAGGAAGCCACCCTCGCTTGTCTCACTGGATTCCCAGTGCTGACGTCTGTGATCTGGTCGGCCCCGTGCACTGGGCATTTGTGTGCAGGCTGGACACCGATGCCAACATCACTGCAGACGATATACCGGGCTCCGCACGGGAGGGCCAGCCCGGGGTTAGTTTCGTTTCTCCGTCGCAACGCGGTGCAAGGCAATCAGGAAGAGCGGGGTGACGGGAGGGGAAATGGTGCAGGAAGGGTTACATCTCACAGCTCAGTTGCTCTTCCTCCGGTTATTTGGGGCTGAACTGAAATGCCCTTCTTTGTTTTCCAATGCTTTCTTCTCAGTCCATTTTCTAATAGGACATAACCATTTCAAGCTTAAGTTAGAGACTGGGGAAAACAGTTGGACATTTACGTGGGGTGTTACTAACGTTTGTATTTTTAAATGATTTTTGGTTTGGGGCCAGGTGATGGAACTGTTGATGAAATTTCTTTATTTTGAGTCTGAGGACTCTGGGGTAACATGGCATGGATTGTAGCTGGGTTCTCCCACTTGTTAGTGGTGTGACCTTGTCCAAGTTCTGGGTTTCCTCATCAATAACACAGAGGTAATCAAAGTGCATGTGTCAGAAGCACCCTTTCAGAATGAAATGCACGAGTGTGTGAAATGCTTAGGACAGAGCCTGGCACACAGGAAACATTCAATGCTATTATGTCACGTTAGTATCTTTGAAGAAGCAGCGATTTCTATAAACCTAATAGATGAAAATTTAAATGAAACAGTATTAGCCCAATGATATTTTTCTATACCATCTGGGATAACCTCCTGTGAAACAAATTGCCCCAGAATATTCATCTAAATTGAGAAAGGAAAATAAGGGAAAGAACAGCTTGGAGAAGTGAGTTAATAAATGCAGTTCCCTGTATACAGAGTTTGAAAGACCTGAGGATGATGTTTTAAAAACTGTGGGTCTTGAACCATTAATGGCTTATGAAACCTACTAGAAAGTCAAGACTAGTATTTTTTTTTAATGAAATGGAATATGATAAATTTTAAAGTGGTAAGGGGAAGAGGTTTTTCATAGAACTTTCATTTCTGCATATGTAGGTGTGTATGTAACTGATGTGAAATGTATTTTCCACTATATATAAAAAAAAATGTTTGAGAGCCTTTGCTATAGGATATCAGGTGAAACAAGTCATGTGTGGAGTCACCTTATACCTGCTTGAGAGAGCCACCTATAAACATTTCTTTCCAACTCCATATTTAGTGACTTCACATTAATGGCTGGGAATCGGCCATAATGGGGACTTCATGCTATAGACATCAGCAACACGAGAAAATGGGATATTTTTCCCTCTAGTGAGCTAGCACACCTTTGGGTGGAACCATTTTATGGGTAGATACGCATGTCTGGAGCTCAGTATAAAGACCTAGGAAGAAGTTATTACATTTTTGGAAGTGAAAATGCCCAGAGTGCGTGAGATTGGCCATTGAGAGCTTTCAGAACGAGCAAAGGTAGAAGACAGAATTCTGAAGAGCATCACATTCATGGAAGGTAGGAGGAGGATAAGTCAGTAAATAAAATGATGAAAGGAGGGTCAAAATGAGGATGGGAAATGCGAGAGCAAAGCTCTAGTCAAGAGAGAAAAAGGGGTTTTAAAAGTAAGTGTGATCAACATTGTTGATTAAATAGAATAGATCATGAGTGTCCAAACTTTGGCTTCCCTGGGCCACATTGGAAGAAGAATTGTCTTGGGTCGCACATAAAATACACTAATGCTAAGGATAGCTGAAGAGCTTTTAAAGAGCTCCATGCACAATTTTCGTCATGTTTTAAGAAAATTCACAAATTTGTGTGGGACTGCATTCAAAGCCGTCCTGGGCTGCATGCGGCCCACGGGCCATGGGTTGGACAAGGTTGGAATAAATGAAGATCTAAGAAAGGTCTACGGGATTTAGCAATGGTAACCCCTAACACCAATTTTAGTGTAATAGACAGGTAGGGGCAGGGAGTCAGTAAGGAGTAGCGGTAAGAACACAAAGACTCTAAGGGTAGACTACTTTTAGGACATTTGGTGGAGAAGAAAAAGGAAGGGACATGGCTATAGTTTGCATGAGATAAGGCATGAGGAGAGAGAAAATTGGGGGGACGGTCAGGCGATCTGCTTGAGGATATTAGAAGCTCTCCATGTCCCTCGTGGCTAGAATTCACTCATTAGTTGCACAGCCTGCCTGGGGAAGTGCTTTCTTGATAATGTTTGCCAGTCTAGGAACCAGAACAGAGAGGGAAATGACCTGGGCTTAGAAAGTAGGAGAGTACATTGGCCAAAGGCAAAGGAAATGAGGAAACTGATGGTAATTGAAAAAGATAGAATTTTTTTCTAGTTAAGATATAATACATTTGTATTGTTAGAAATCTAAACAAAACAACAACAATAAAATAAAAATAGAAAGTGGGGCTGTTCTTATAACCCCAACCTCATTAGGTAATTATTGAGCAATTGGGTACATACCTTCCAGACATTTCTCCAGATGTAAGTGTAAAATTAAAAGGGCTGAGTCAGACAGACCTGGGTGTGAATTAAGTTCTAGCTTTACTAACTCTAAGGCCTGAGCAAGTTACATAATCTTTTAACCCCTCAACTTCCTAATCTGTAAAGTAGAAATAATAATAGCATCTGTATCACAGCGCTGCAGTGAGGATTAAAAGAAATGATGCATGTAAATTGCTTTGCCTAGAACAATATTTGGTAAGCAGAGGGAATACCCACATATACACAAATACACACATATGTGTAATATGTACACACACACCTAAGGGAAAGAATTCATATATATGTACATATATGTATACACACACACACACACACACATACACAACATGAATAACAAGGAAGAACTGAAAAATACTTGGTGATTTGAGTGGGTTGGATGGACCTACCGTAGGTAGAGTGACAGAAGTGGGAAGGTAGAATGTCATGGTCAGAGAATGGACTATGAAGCACAAGACTTCAGGGGTAGAGGACTTCCAGAGGACAACAGGTTCCCAGATGGTGATGCCTCTAAGTTTCTGAAGTGGAGAGAAGATAAAGAATGTTTTATTCAGTATTTTAGCCAATTCCGAAATTTACTAGCCAATGTCAGGCTTAGCCTTCATTGCTCTTTGGCTGTGTCTTCGTGCCTTTTCTAGACATGGTTGACTTAGAGACTCTGGAAATGTGGATGTCACAATTGACTTGTGTGCATGTATTTAGTGACTGGGCTCTAAGATCTGGCCTGCCAAACCAGTTGCTGGGATGTTTTGCTTGTCTGAGTCATTGATAACACCCCTGCGAACCTCATCAAGATGCAGGAGGCGCTGTACTAAGTCCAGGACTCCCTGGTTTCTCTCAGTGGCACTATGATTCACAGCCACCTGGCTCCCTTCCCCAGTCGTCAAGTTATCTGAATACACATGCATGATGTCAGCAATCCACTTGCATTCCTACTAATACCTTGCTAATCAAGGTCCTCAAAAGTCTACCCTTGACAATTATGAAATGTTTCTTTTGTTGTAAGTTATGCGAGCTTATTATAGGAAAAAGACTGTTTAGTTACTACAAATTCAATGTATATCCTTTTAAACTTTTCTCCATGTAAACAAGACATGCATACAAGGCAGAAGAGAACAAATGATTCGGAAGCCACGAATGAAACCTGGCACGGAACATTGGACCTTTCCTGAGATCTGGGCCCTGATAGCAGCACCATCAGGCACTGAGTTTGATCACCTCTCCTACTCTCAACTTTCAACGGCGAGTAGACAGTCTTTGTCTGAGTGTGCTTAAGCCCTCTGAGCTTGCATTTCCTTGCCTGTAAACTATTTATATCTAAGACTTGGTTGAAATTAATGAGATAATAGCCAAAAAACACCTTGAACAATATCTAATGCTCAAAGGCCAACAAATATTTCATATCCTTGCTGCCTTTCTCAGTTCCCAGGTCACCATTGTGCTCACCTCATCGTATTGCCTCTTTCACCGGTATTGCTTTGAAATCGAAGCTGCATCACTTCCCAAGTGGAGAAGTCTTAACTTCCACAACCCTTGCATGTGACTCTGACTTACCATCTCAGGAGGCACTGCAGCAGTGTAGATAAGACCGTGCATAAATACTGCAATCAAACTAGCTGGACTGTCCAACAACTAACTTTGTCACCTTAGGCAAGTTACTTGATTCCTACGTGACTTAGTTTGCTCTTCTGTAAAGTGAGAATGATAATTGTACCTGCCCCACATGTTGATGCACATTAAAGCACTGAGAATAAAGTTAATATGGGTTTGTCATTGTCATCTTGTTTAGGATTGAAGGGCGGTAGAGAGAATCAAATCACAGTGTCCTGAGTTGGAGTCAACAATAAGCAGTAACCAAGGCATGACAAAGCCGCCCAGTCCATACTTGAATTTGTGGTCATTGTGCATTTACTCTGCATGCTGAGCTTAATTTGAGTGCTCGAGGTGGTAAGAGATGAATTAAAACCCAGTAGCAGTGTGACTTCCATTAAAGAAGTTAATGTCAGTGGCTCTGAATATTCTCACCTATAAAATAAATTTTGATGCAATTTCTAGAGTCTCTTCCTGATCTAAAAATAAAAATGGCTTTGATTCCTGGAAGTCACCTCAGTCAGAAATTTGAGTCCCAATGCTTGAGCCAATGTGACCAAAGGTCAATGGCTGGCCTACAGATGCTACCCAGTGGCCTCTGTGGCCTGTCGTGATATGGGTGAGAGGCCTTCTAAGGTAGATTTTTGACATTAACACTGAGTGAAATTATTCATTCAGTTGCAAGGTCAAACTGACAACACTGAAAAGCATTTACACCATGCAAATGCAGTATACAGTTAGCAGATTCTACTACTTGTAGTATACAAAGAATTAATATTTTTGTAAGATCAGGATTTATTGTGGTCTTACTTTCATGTGGTCTTATGTGATACTTGTGTCAAAAGCTAAAAAAATGTTTAAATTCAAGATACACTTTTTTAGTCATTTCTTCATCACCTCACTCTTTACTTATGACAAATCCTGGGGGTCGGGGGGGTGGTCTCTCCCTTCGATTGCCTCATTTCCCTGCTCGCATGGCTTGTCAAGAAGTTTGGGGGTCCAGAAGCCTATTTCAGATTTCTTGCGCTATCTGAAAATAGAGTGTTCCTGTGAAACCATTGGTGAGTCAAAATGGCATAAAGCAAAGAAGCAATTGCCATTAATTTATATGGGAAAATTTTTGTGCATTTCTGAATCCCAAAAATTATCTACCAAATCATAACAAATAGGCTTAATTACGTTCAGTTTTATGTGAAGTGAAACACCCTAACAAGCTCTCTTAGATTTTTCTGATATCTCAGGACACATCTTTCTAACAGATGCGCAAAGTAAATCAAAGTAAAGCACAGATGCTCACAGACACAGTCCAAAGTGATGGCGGCTTGGTGCCGAGATGCTGAGTGGGGTTCCGGAAAGGAGCTTGCGGGGGGGCCCTGCTTGCAGGTCGGCTGTGCGCTCCTCTATGACAATGATTTTGTGTTTTTCATCTTTTTTCACAAAAGCAAAATTTCTCTCTGGATTACTTTCAGTTAGTGAAAATGGGTACTAGTGTAGGTCTTTCATAAGAGCAAAGTGGCGTAATGTGAACTTTTGAAAAGTGGGGTACACCTGTATTAGGGGAAGGAAGTGTGTGGAGGGGTGGTGCCCCAGATGCCTGTAGTGTGCTGATGGAAATGGCTGCACTTCTTAACAGCCATCCCTCATTAGATGGCAAGCGCCTTTAGGGCAGGGCTCTGTCCTTGTATTCTTGCATCATTCAACCCATTTGAGTTGCTGATCAAGTACTCAAGTCTGGATTTGTTGAAGGAAATCAAGCTGAACAGGAACTGTTAGGCAGCTTACAAAGCATAACAGGACACTGAGCTCTTTGAGAGTGGGCCTAGCGGGTCCCAGGAGAATCTTTTCCAGCCTGTAACAGGCATTCATTAAACTCCATTCTCTGCCAAGGTTGACTATTATGCCTTCTAACCACACACCTCTTCTTTAGCTTCCTGTGGCTGTGTTTTGGTTTCCCTCCTAGCTCTCGGGTACTGCTTCTTAATTTCCTTTGATACTTCTCCCTCTGCCACCAGATTTCAGAATGATGGCAGGCCACAGGGCTTGGGACTCCCTCCTCTCTGTACCTGCTGTCCTTGCTTTATTTACTTCATCCTGTACCTTTAAATATCACCTGTCTGCTGACAACTCCAAACATGTATCTTTAGCCCAAAAGTCGCAGAACTCTGGATTCCTGTTGGATATTTGGATACAGACCATTTAACTTAAACCACCCTTCTTCTACCCAAACCTGGCCCTCCCCTCATTACCACCACACCAAGTCACCCACTTTGCACCACGCTGGTCAAACCGGAAGCCCAGTGATCAATCATCCCTGACTCTGCGTTTCCCTCACTAGTCATGTCCAATCCATTGATAAGTCCTGTTAATATTTCCTCCTAAATCGTTCTTGATGTCAATCATCTCTCTACATCTCCACTGCCAAAGGCACCAGGCCACTATCCTTTCTTGTCTGGACCTTAGTCATAGCCTTCTCAGGGGACCTCCTGCTTTCAATCTTATCTCTCTTTAGCCTTTTCCCCCAAAGCCAAAGTTATCTTTTAAAAATACATAAATTGCACCACCTTGTTCCTTGCTTAAACCTTTTTAATGACTTCTCCTTGTACTTGGAGTCAAATTCAAACTCCTTGCCATATCCCAGGAGACCCCACATGGTCTAGCGTCTGCCTGTACTAAATGCATCTCATCTTCTACTTGCCCCTCGCCCCGCAGACCAGCTGCACCCCCTTTTTCTTGACTCTTCACTTACGCCAACCTGTTTCGCTTGCCCTGCCCGGAACACCTCCCCAGCGCCTCAGATGCCTGGCTTCTTCTGTAACAGCTCTCAGATCAAATGCCACCGCTTCACGACACCCATGATCACCCCGCTTTCCCATCGCTTGCCCAAGTTGTCATTTTAAATGTACATTATATTTGTTTTGTTTCTTATCGTCCATCTTTTCCTCTGGATTCTAATCCCAAAGAAGAGAGAGACAATGAATGCCTGATAAAGTGTTCATAAGGCGTTCCATAAATACATGTGGGAAGAAAGGTAGGGGGGAAATGAAGGGAGAAAGAAAAAACCAGAAAGGAGGGGGAGGGGGGAGAGAGAGAGGAGAGAGGGAGAGAGAGGGAGAGAGGGAGGGGGAAGAGGGAGAGAGAGGGAGAAGAAGGAAGGAAGGAAAGAAGGAAGGAAGGAAGGAAAGAAGGAAGGATGGAAGGAAAGAAGAGGAGGAGGAAGGAAAGAAGGAAGGGATGGGTGGGGGGAAGGGAGGAAGACGGTCCTTTAAACCAGCCATCCTCCTAAAGATAGTAGATGCTTAGAGTGAGGGAGTAAGAATGAGAGGCAAAGGGGAAGCACCTAAGGTCTCCCTCCCTCCCTCCCTCTACCCCATGCCAGGGGCCTTATAAATAATTTCAGCTACTCGTCTTTCACAGCCCTATGAAGAAGGCGTTAAAATTTTATTTTATTCGTGAGAAAAAGAAGAGGCTTCAGCCAAGGGCCTTGGCCAAGATGTCACAGCCGATCTGAACCTGGCAGGCAGACATTGTCCCCACAACTCCACAGTAGTTCCCCAAAAGCTTACCTCCACAGTGTCATAGGGATGGGCGATCGTTATGTTTTTTTGTTTTTGTTTTTGTTTTCAGTTTCCATGTTTTTGGATTAGGTGCTATTTGAAAAGAACCTGCTAGGGACCACACTTGGACTACAGAAGCAGCCTGCAATTGCTGACCAGTTTCAGGGCAAAGTAGAGGGGCTGTCCCCACGCGGCTGCATGGCACCTAAGTGAAGCTGAGGTTGATTGGCGGGCTTGAATGAGGAAGGAGGGGTCAGTTTCCACGGTGTGAAGACAACAAGGCTCTGGTAGCTACGGCTCCCTAGCACTGAGCACTTGAATTTCAAACAAGACAGTAAGTATTTTTATATTACTCCTGTCTTCAGATGTTTACTGCAATTATTACAGATCATCCCTATTTATTAGAGCATATATTTACTGGCTACTTTTTTACATTGAGACACCTGTACCAGAAAGATAGAAATTCAAGGGCCCTTAATCAAATATACAGAGATTCATGGGAAGGAAATTTTTCTAAATTTTAATAGTCAGTGGTAGACTAGTGAATTTATGTTTTCTACTAATAAATTTTCAGTTTTTTTGAAGGAAGCATTTAATTAATAGTATCACTTATTTTTAAAATAGCTTTATTAAAATTCACATACCATAAAATTATCTATTTAAAGTACACAACTCAGTGGTTTTTAATATAGTCAAAGTTGTGAAGTCATCATCCCCCACTATCTAATTTTAGAACATTTCACCAGCCCAGGGAGAAATCCTACACCCCTTTGCAGCCACTTCCCACTCCAACTTTATTTCAGTCCTAGGCAACCAACTATCTACATTCTATCTCTATAGATTTTCCTGTTCTGGACATGTCACATTAATGAAAACATATAATATGTGCTCTTTTGTGGCTGGCTGCTTCTTCTCAGCATGTTTTCAAGGTTCATCCATATACCTCAGTACCTCATTCTTAGGCTGACTAGATATGTTGTTTGAAATGGGACAGAAGACAATGGTACTGTCTCATTTCCAACCACACATCTGCTCAGCCTCCTGACACCTTGAATTTAGCCCAGTGAGACTAGGCTGACCATATGTGTCATTTGAAATGGGATAGTATCAGTGTTTTCTGTCCTATTTAAAATAGCATGTCTGGTCACCCTATTCATTCTTTCTAATTGTCAAATAATATTGCATTGCATGAATATCCCACATTATATATGTGCATTCATTCATTACTGAAAATTTGGGTTGTTTCTACATTGGGGCTATTATAAATAATGCTGCTATAAACAGTTGTGTCAAAGCTTTTGTGTGGTCATGTTTTCTTTTCTTTTAGGTGTATACCTAGGATTAGAGTTATTGGTCATATAATAATTCTATGTTTAACCTTTTGAAGAACTACCAAACTGCTATCCAAAGTGGCTGCTCCACTGTGTATGGAGGTTCCAATTTTTCTATATCCTCACCCACACTTGTCTTTTTGATAATAGTTATTATAGTGGGTGTGAAGTGGTGTCTCCTTGTGGTTTTGATTTGCAGTCCCATAAAGACTAATGATATTGAGCACCTGCTGATGTGCTTATTAGCTGTGTACATATTTGTTTTGAAGAAACTTCTGTTTATATATATATATTTACCATTTTTAACTGAGTTATTTGTTTTTTTTATTGTTAAGTTGTAAGAGTTCTTTATATATTCTGGATACAAATCCCTTATCACATAGCTGATTTGCAAATATTTTCTTTCATTGTGGGGTTGCTTTTGCACTTTCTCAAAAGTATTATTTATAGAACAAAAGTTTTTAATTTTAGTAAAATCCAATTTATTTAATTTTTTCTTTTGTTGCTTGTTTTCATTGTCCTACCTATGGACCAGCACCTTAATGTGATGAAGATTTACCTGTGTGTTTTCATCTAGCAGTTTAAGTTTTAGGATTTACATTTAGGCCTGTGATACATGTTAAGTTTTGCATATTGCTTGAGGCAGAGGGCCAACGTCATTCTTCTGCACGTGGGTATCTAATTGGGTCAGTACCATTTGAACAACTACTTATTCCCCACTAGATTTTCCTGGAACCTTTGTTGAAAATAAATTGACCATAAATGTGAGGGTTTATTTTGGGACTCAATTCTATCCCATCACTCTATACATCTATTTTTATGCCACACACCGTACTTCATACCACACTGTCTTGATCACTGTAGCTTTGTAGCAGGGTTAGAAATCAGGAAATGTGAGTCCTTCTACTTTGTTTTCTTTTTCAAGATTGCTTAGGGTATTCTGAGTCCCTTGCAGTTCCAGTATAAATTTTTCGCTTGGATTGTCATTGTATTCTCACAGCAGCTCCGACAAATGATTCTCACTTTACAGATGAAAAGATAAGGAACAGAATTGCACAGTTGTGTCAGAGTCACACTACTCGCATTTTAGAGTTAGAGTAGGAAATAGCCCTGGGAAGTGGTTTGAGGCCAGATAGCAAATGCCAGACCATGAGGTTAGCCTATAATCCTGTATGCACAGGTGGGCCATTGACAGTTTGGGAGGAGGGGAATGGCATGCACTAATTACAGCACCTAATATCTAAACATATACTCAGTTGAACACACACCTGAAGCAACTCTGCATGCAAATTAATGAGGTAAGAAAGAAAGCAAATGGTAAAGAATCCTATGGAATCAGTCACTAGGATAAAGAATTGTGGCAAGTTTCCCAAGTGGCATGTTTTGCCCACAGTTGGTTTTTGTCATGGAATTGGCCAAAATGTCAGACATGACAAAGCTCCATCAAGCTGTGGCAACAGGGGACTACAACTTAGTGAAAAAGATTTTGAAGAAAGGTGTCTGTGACCCAAACTACAAGGATGTGGATTGGAATGACCGAACCCCACTTCACTGGGCTGCCATCAAAGGTGAGTGGGCAACGCGTAGGTAGAGCCATTCCCCTTGGGACCACCATTCATGACAGGAGTCTGTGTGGGGTAGTAGAAAAAACATGGGAGCCAGATGAAACATATCAACCCTGACACCACCACTTACTAGTTGCAGCACCTTAAGCAAGTTATTTAATGCCTCTAGGCCTTCATATATTCATCTATATAATGGGAGTAATAATGCTTCCTCAGATTCTTGTATGAGGATTCAGTAAGATAATGGGTGTACAGTGCATAGCACATAGTCTGCTCTCAATTGATAGTAGTCCTCTGCCCTCTTGACCTCTAACAGGAATGTGGCATCATTCCTGTAGTGGGACAGGGACTTTGTCTTTCTCACCGCTGTATCCTCCATGACAAACATGGCTCAATTGCAGAATTGGGAGAGGATAGTGGCACAAACTCAGCCAGACTCAAGGCCTTCAGCAATAGAACACCATTGAAGAATATTAAGAAAGTGTTATCGCCAACTTTGCTTTCTAAAAATTGGTCCTGACGCTTGCATGGAGAATGGATTGACAGGAAGCCATGATTTTTTTATTTTATAATTGGAAATTTGTATCCTTTGACCACCTTCACCCATTTCTCTACTCCACCCTCCCCCAACAAAACACTGTCAATCTAATCTGATCTCTGTGCCTATGAGCTTGATTTTTTATTTTTGTTTTTTAGATTTCACACATAAATGAGATCATACAGTGTCTGTCTTTATCTGACTTATTTTTGTCTTGTCTGATATAGTGTCATGCCCATGAGGTCCATCCATGTTGTAGCAAAGTATTTTTTTCTGAAATTAGCATCGAGACTGCCCAAAGTCGAGAGCCTCACCAGTGCCAGCACAGACAGGTGTAGAGTGACTTTCCAGTGAAAGCAAGTTTCCTAGTCGGAGCCTGCAGGAATAGATGGTGGGGGTGGGGGTGGGGGTGGGGAGACATGTCCTGGAAGGAGTAGAGGGAATGCTTAGAAGGCCTTGGGCTCTGGGCAAAGCCTGGTTCATGAGGGTAAGGGGCACTGAGTCTCTCATTAAGGAGAGGAAAAAGGCAGGAGGGAATGATGCCAGGAAACTGGAGGGGTCTCAAAGGCAAACGTCATCCCCTCTTTTTGTGCTATCTAGACCAAACCTGGCCTCAGGCCTGCAGAGACATGTTATCTTAACCTCTTCCTGTTTCTTCTTGGTCTCTCTAAGGGCATATGAAGGTGATGCAGCTCCTTTTAGAATACGGAGCCAGGCCCTGCCTGGTCACTGATGTGGGCTGGACCGCAGCTCATTTTGCAGCCGAGTCAGGCCATTTGAATGTACTCAAGGCTCTTCATGCTTCGCACGCTGCCATTGATGCCCCCGACTTCTTTGGTGACACCCCAAAGAGGATCGCACAGATCTATGGGCAGAAAGCCTGTGCGGCATTTCTGGAGAAGTAAGTTCCATTTATTTCTAACTACAGAAAGGGTGGAGACATTGTTGCAGAATTACCTCTGGAATTCAGGTTCGTGTGCCCCACCCGCTAGTAAGCTAATACATTGAGACACTGGCGCTTGCAGATAGAGAAAGGTTTATGTTTGGGAAAGCAGGATCTCTCAAGTTTGCCTCACCTGAAATAACAAAAGTGGAGAGGTTTTATGCAGCTAGAAAGTAGGGGAGGGGTAGTTCCAGGGAACTGAGAGAGAAGTCTGTGTTTCTTCAATCACAGATGATGCTTTTTGGTATCAGACTCATGGGCGTCAGGAGCTGGTCACAGCTATCTTGAAGACATTCTTTCCTTCTGCAAAACAAACTCCAAAATTCTCTTTGGGACTCTGAGGTTATTTCCTCCTGCTTGACAAAGAAATAGTACATCAGCAACACAAAATTATATTGTGAGAACAAGGAGTACTGGGTTGAAGAACCAAGATTCTGCAAAATATCTCATAACTGTACATCAGCGATGTTATCTTTAAAGCAAAAAGCAGAAGCTAGACATCTTATGACTATCACCATTGTTTAAGTTGTTATTTTTTGTGGTCAACTAGCTATACTTCTATATTATGTCAAGCAAAGCATTTTCAACATTTTCAACATTTCTCCTGGAACTTGCTGTACAGGCAGTCCTTCAGAATATGACAAACATACTTTCTTTTCTTTTTTTTTTTTTTTTTGCTTTTTGCTTTTTGGTATGTGGGTAGCTCCCTGACCAGGAATTGAACCCAGGCCACAGCGCTGACAGTGCCAGTGACGAAGCCTTAAGCCACTACACCACCAGGGAACTTCCCAATCCTTGACTAATAAGCTATGTGACAACAAAAACAATGGAAACATTTAGTTAAAGCCTGTACCTATGTCTTAATTAAGGATTAAATTATTTCATTCCAGTTTCAAAAATACTAGGGGCATTAAAATCACAAGGCTCAGCTACCAAACAAGAGAAGTGATTGAGGTCTTTGACAACTCAGTAGTCTCAGGCTGATGAAAATGAAATGAGGAAATTCACCCAACGGTTGCTTACGTTGTTTTTATTTATTTTTCACTGAAACCACCAGTTTGGGCTGGAAACTATAGTGTTTTGGTTTATGTGAAATCTACCATTTTTAGTCATAGAAAAATGATAATTTTTTTATAATTATACATTCTGATAACATAATTAAATTAAATAACATATAATTTTTATAATTATTGTTTTAGAGTATGCAAAAATTACCTCAGATAAGAGAGGTGGAGCACCAAGTTAGAAAATGGTGCAAGATTTGTCATGGTGCTCAACCAGCTCTTATCCAAGGTACCAGGGAGATTCTTATTACTAAATCAAGAGCCTCTTCCCAATTCACTTGATTTGATATTTGATATTCTTGAAACTCTTCTCTCTTGCTTTATCTGATGCTACTCTCTTCTAGTTCTCTTTCTACCTACCTGACTGTTTCTCAGGATGTTGTCTAACCTCCTAATTTTACATGCTTCTGAGGTGCTGAAATGCCTCCAGGTCCTGTCCTTTCCTCTCCTTCACTGACTTTCTCTGAGTGAATCTCAGCCCCTCCTTAGTGATCAGTGAGTGAACAGGCACAATACACAACCACAGCGTCACTGAGGCGGGGGAGGGGTGGTTTCTCCAAATAGTGAGGAGAAAGGCAGGGGGCAGGCAGTGCTGAGCAGACAGAAAATCACATCATATGTTAGTCATTTCTACTCACCATCATCTCTCGCGGGGAACTTCCCTTCAGACCGTTACAGGGTTTAGACAGAAGGAATTCTTATTGAGGGAAAATTAACCTGGACCTTGAAAGATAGCTAAGACCTGGATAATGGAGGAGGGAGTAAGATTCTTGATTGGAAGGGAAGGCACCAAGTTGGAAATGGACGTAGGTTGTATGTATACGTGAGGAGGTGGAGGGATAGTGGAGGAATGAGTGGCCTGGCTAAGTAGAGCATTCGCCTTAGAGAGAAGTGGAGAATTAGGGTGGGTGGGAGGGTGGGTGGGCAGGCACATGCACCTGAATTCATCAGGGGACTGACAGGCTGAAACAGATGCTTCAGCAAAGTTACTCCTCTAGTGGAAGAGGCAGCTGTGATGCTGTGCAGGTGAGCCTGGTGGCACTTAGTCTACATGGAAGGGAATCACTTAAGGAACTTGTTAACACTTCATGTTGCATGCCTTCAAGCTCAGCGCCTGTCTTTGATTCTGTTCACATCTCTCTCTGGGCACGATGTTTTTCTCTACCTCCAACTCGTCTTTTTTATTATTGTTAAATTTACTGGGGTGACATTGATTAGTAAAATTCCATAGGTCCCAGGTGTACAATTCTATGTTACATCATCTATGTATTGTTAGGGGTTCATCAGTTCTCTTCCATCACCATGTAGTTGTGTCCCTGTCCCTTCCCCCACCCTCCTCGCCCCTTACGCTCAGGTAACTAGGACATTATTGACTGTGTCCATAAGATTTGTTGCTTTGTTGCTTTCAATTTTATGTTTCACGTAGTTTCTTTAGTGTCTGAAAACCCTCCCAAGTGCATGCTTGGAAATGCTGGAGGAAACGCGGCCTCCTTCCTGTTACCCAGGCCGCTGAGGGGCCCAGGCCGTATGTGGACGGCTGGAAGAGAGGCCACACTGTCCTGCCTGCTCTTTGAGAGCCGCTGTCTTTGCCTCTCGCAGGGCGGAGCCCGAGTGCCAGCACCACCGCCGCACGGCCAGGCAGCAGGGGCTGCCGCTGGACCAGCGGGACGAAGACTGGGACGCCAAGAAAAGGGAGATGGAGCTGTCTCTTCCTTCATCGAACCAAAACACTAAGAAAAAGAATAAGAAACGTTGAGGCCTCCCCAGGCTCAGCCACACCACCGAGAGGAGAGTGTGAAGAGGCTGGAACCCGTTTTCTGGTGGGAGACTTGCCCTGGTACATGACTGGAGATTGTCAGGCTCATGTTGCCTTTACGTGATTTTGCTCACAGGCCACTATCCAGGTGGCTTCTCCCGGTAGCTCATGACCGGTCATTCAACCTGGAAGCCTTGCTTGGGTGCTCTCCACATGGGCTGTTGCCTCCATGCTCATGTCTGCTGTCCTCAAGAATTACCAGGAGGAGACAGATGCTGGCTGCTTGCATTTTGTTAGCAGTGCTTGGCACGGTTAGCATCTTCTGACCCCCATAGGCAATTATGGAATTTCAAAAGCGCTCCTCCTAAGGAAACGGCATTATTTAAATGCCAACAAACAAACCAAAAATCTTCCAAGTACTCTGTTTAGTCATTCTAAGAAAAAACCATTTGTTGTCCCATAGACGAAGCAAAGAGGCTAACGGCTGCGTCTCCCAGTGTCCAGCCAGTTTTTTCTTTGTGGGGTGGAGGCCCGCAGTCTCAGCGTGACCGTCTTTACGGATAATCACTTCTGTACAAGAACAGCCATTTGGACAACAGACGAGTTCAGTGGGAAGTAACTGAAAGCCCTGACCCCCCGACATGGATTAACTTCATCCTACATCATTAATAAAAAGTAGCATAAAATAATGGAATGTGGTTACAACTCTACTTATTTAATTGTATGTTTTAGGAGATATAATACCAACCAGGTATTTCCAATGAAGATAGTGCATGCAAATTGAGATGTGCGGCCAATGTAAAATGCATATCAAATTTTTGAAAACTTGGTACAAAAAATGTAAAGTAGATCGTTAATAATACTTACTATTGATTATATGTTGAAATGACAATGTTTTGGATAATGGGTTAAATAAAAGATATCATTAACATGCATTTTTACCTCTTTTGCTTTTTAAAAAATGTGGCTACTAGAATGTTTGAAATTACATATGTAGCTTGCTTTTGTCCCCCACTATTAGACAGCACTGCCACAGAAACCAGGAAATATTTCAAGCAGGCCACTGGCCTGGTGCACTCTAATTGGCTACCCCACATTCTAGGTTTACCGATTTCTCTGCCTAAAGCAATGTCTTCAGGCTCCTAACATCTTTATTACACATTCCTCAACTATTGCTTATGTTCATAGATGCCACGTGATGTTTGAATTTTCTGAAATGAATAGATGCTTGAACATCTTTCAGGAAAGTAGTGTAGCCAGGAGGATACCTTTCTAAGTTGTCTATCCTCCTTGAACATCAATCCCCATGCTCTGTGCCTTGCAATTCCCCGGGGTGGTTCCTGTGCAACATGTTTGTACTGGTCTCCAACCAGTATGCACATTGGGGGACAGTGTTCGATTTGAATTCATCAAAGCCCTGAATGAAAGCACCCACCTCTTTTCAAGCCCCTGAGGTTGAGCTGTCAACGAAATACCTTTATGGCTTAGATTCACAGTGACCCTGGGCTCATCCCTTGCAAGGTGCATGGGTAATAATAGATGGACTTCACTTGTCCTGCTCTCACTCCAAATTGATACCCAGGCCACTTCAGTGAGACCTATGTCAGGATTTGCAGCATTTGGATGGTCTGGTATTTGGGATATTCATCTGCTCTCTCCCACCCTTATAGGTAGAGAAGGATTAGCTGTTTATGTTACTGTGTAAGAAGCAGGGGCAGCATCATGATATAGAAAGGACAGTGGAAGAGGAGAGAAGCCACACTAGGTCTGACTTGTCAGGCAACTGGCTATGTGACTGTGCATCTGGGATAGGATTCCTTACTTGTAAAAGAACAAGGTAGAACTAGATCTCTGAGATCACATCTAATTCTTGTAAATGAAAGTTCCACAGGACTCTTTTGAGGAATTAAACAGAATTTTATTCTGATATGATTTGCAAATCAGAGAACATAACTTCAGAATAAACTGAAGACAAGCTGCTCTTAGGCGGGAAGAATAAAGCAAGGGTTTTGAAAGTGTGAGTTAAAGAGGTGGGTTGCAAGGGAAACAAGACTGTAATGTACAAGGACGGGCTAATAAATTTTGACTCCACCTTCATATTTTTTGTTACATTAGACATATCTGGATATAACTGATTCTGGGTAGTCACATGGTATCTCCCCTCCATCATTCTTGACCTTGTAAACACAGGTAGTCACATTTTTCACCCAGTGCACATCAAAACAGAAGAGTGTTCAGACATTCGCTTTGAACAACATGCTGTTACTAAATTCTTAACAGTGGAAAAAGTTCCTTTAATTGAGATTCACAGATGAATGCTTGTTTATGGTGATTAGCGTGTTGATGTGAGTACAGTAAGAGGGTGGGCAAGACGGTTCAAAGATGGAGAAGTAGGGCAAGAAGATTTGAAGTCCTATGATGGAAGTGATCACCTTCATCAAGAGTGTGGAAGTGTCCTGAAGTGTGTAATGATTTTGTAAAAAAAAAAAAATTAATAATAATTATGCAGCTTTGAAAGTAAATGATGTGGGTATATCTCCTTTTTATTTCCCATTCATTTTCTATTTAAGTGGAGGCAAAATTTATCAGCCTGTCTGGTATTTCATTCATTTTCTGATTGGTGGGAGTAACTGAACTTTCAAGGGATGGCTGACTCCAGTGGTCAGCAAATGGGCTTGTGGGATAAGAACAATGGGTAGTTTGGGTTGACCCATAGTCAGCAGGTTGAAGCATGGGAGGGATATGGCCAACAGTTGGAGTCAAAAGACATGGTCAGCAGAAGTGGGGTGGGTCACAAGGCAGGGGCCAGCACCGCAGTTTCCCCTGGAGTCTGCACAATAAACCAGTAATACGAGGTTGGTGGTGAAATAGACAATGCAGAGGGTGCAGCTCATCAGGTGGGCAGAGTCATTATTTAAGACTGTAAAATGACCTCGTCACTCACGCAGGGTCAGAGACCAAATTGCAGAAGAGTCTGTATATTTCATCACAAAATTATGGTATTAGAATCTGCCTGCTGTTATTATATATGAGAGTTTGAGACTTTTAGCCCTAGGCTAGCTAAGAAACCAAGAAAAGCAGAATGCTGTCCCTTGTCAGCGTAAGAAATGTCTAAAGCTGCACAGAATTTTTATGAGTTTATTTGAGCCAAACTAATGACAATTGCTATGAAGCAAAATTTCAATGAATTGAGAAGATGCTCTGGAGAATGACAGTTCTGCCGCTTCTTTTATACATTAGAACTGAAGTAGAGACTTAAGGAGGGTTCCGTGAAATCCACTGAGCATAGACTGAGAGGGTAAGAAGGTGAGAGGACGCCAAGTAGGGAAATCTCTGGGACTGGATAAAAAGGCAATGCCAAGAAGCACGTACTTCTTTTACATTGGTGGGTACAGGATAGAGTTAACAGTTTATAGCACACAGAGATGCTATGTGGGCAGCAAGATAGCAATGAGGCGTTCTGTGTTCTCGTGCTGGGGTGCACCTTGAGGGGTCTGGAAAAGATTACTCTAACATTTCAAAGGTATGTTATCTTAGACGCAAAAAGACAATAGACAAGCTCACTTAAGGTAAAGATGGACCTTTGTCAAGAAAGCTACACAGGCCTAGGCTGTAACTACATGCCATGGCCCACATTTAGTTAGGAATTTTTATGCTCAGACATCCTACCTTTGTGGTTACTTTCAGTCTCTGAGTTTGTAAGGCCCCCATGCAGGCCTCTCCTGAGCTTGTCGGGATTAGTATGTGGCTCTTTTTCTGTCCACACCCTGATGAATTCACACCAATCTGGATATTTAAAATTTGATGTTCACATTTGTTAGAATCAGTGATTTTGTACTATACAAAATCCCAGACGAACTAAGAAAATAATAAGCAATGACTTTTGTTGTCACTAAGGAAGAACTAAAACAAGCAGAATAATTTTCTCTCTCCCTCCCATCCTTCCTCTCTTCTTTCCTTCCTTTCTTTTTGCTATTTATCAAACATTTATAGAGCTGGTATTATATGCCTCCAACTATGCTTGGTTCTAGGAATCAAAAGATAAACAAGGCCTAAATAGGCTGTGTGATCCAGAGGTACTTTATTCTATTTTGGATTGCCTAGGAGCATAATTATGTTTACTGGAAAAAAAAAGATGAAGCAATTTTTAATTAAAATGTTGGAAAATGCTATTGTTTTGTCATTATAGATGAGAAATAGAAGTTATTATGGGTTGCATTGTGTCCCCTCAAAATTCCTCTGTTGAACTCCTATCCCTAACCCCTGAAAGGTGGTATGATTTGGAATAGGGTCATTGCAGATATAATTAGTTTAGATAAGGTCACGCTGGAGTATAGCAGGCCTCTTACCCAATATGGCCAGTGTCCTTATAAAAAGAGACAGACACATGTTGAGGGAAGATAATACGAACACATTGCCACTATGTCGATCTATATGCTAAAAACTAATAAACAGATGAAGGAAATCAAGCAACTAAATAAACTGAGAGAGATAAATGTTAATTGATTGGAAGGCTTAATATTGTTAAGATGTCAGTTCTTTCCAAACAGTTCTATAAATTCAGTGCAATTCCAATCAAAATTCCATCAGGAATTTTTTTCATAGACATTGATAATCTGATTCTAAAATTTATAAGGAAATGCAAGGAAGTTCTGTATAGACTAGTCCAAACAATTTAGATAAAAGACCAACGTTGGAGAACTGGCTTGTGTATGCTTTGGAAAGTGACACGTCAAAGGGCATGAGGACACAGGGATCAGAGTCCAGGCTTTACACCAAAAGAGATGTGGGCTCCTGTGTTTCCCAGCTAAGTGACTCTGAGCCAGCCACTAACCTTAGTGAGCCCATTTCTTCATCCATAAATCAGGAGGCCACTTATTCATCAGCACATGAGATGATTCAGGGAAATGTGGCCAGGGAGCAAGGATTGAGAAAGCTTAATGGAAGACAAGGATTGAGAAAGCTTAATGGAAGAAACCTTCCTCAAAATTAATCAAAACCAAATGATTCTACAAAAAAATAAGGTGGATGAATGAAGGAAGAGAGGGATGGTTAGGTGGCTTGATATGTGACAAAGCAAGCAGTGCGACGTAGTAAAAATAGGTATAAAATTATTCACCATGAATTCTTTCAAGTTTTTTTGTTTTTGTTTTTTGGTGTGTGTGTCTTCTAAATACATTGGGGTGGGGGATGGAGCTAAAGGCTTTTCTATAGCAGTGAGTGGCTTTTGAAGTTTGGATATTATTGCTTTTATAAAAATGTTAAGCTATGTAAGATTTTGGGATATGTTTCCTGCCATCAGGGAAATCTCTGGCACTAACTGGCAAGGAGCCTGCAGATACTAGATCGGTGATTCTTCTTCTTTTGTAAACAAATTTCATGAGGTACAATTTACCTGCCATAAAATGCTCTCATAAAGTATATAATTCAATGATTTTTAGTAAACTTAGAGTTGTACAGCCATCATCACACTCCAATTTTAGAACACTTTTATCATACCAAAGAGACTCCTCTTGCCTATTAGACCCAGAATAACGCTTGACAAAGTATATGGGCATTCTATGGCCTAGTCAAGTTGACATAAAATTAACCATCCTCTGGATTAGTAAGAAAGGTAGTAATAGGAAAGGTAGTAACTGCAGGGGGAAGGGGTGTGGGCCACTTTATAACAGGGGGTCAGAGGGGAGATCTCCAAAGAGAGGGCATTTAAACAGTGACTTAAGTGAAGTAAACACGGTGGAAGAGGTTCATTCCAGGCAGAGGGAACAGTTCAGAATATTGGTGCTACAGTAAGAAGCCACTATGGCTACAGCAGGGGGCAGGGCAGGGGGAGTGCTTTCTCAGGGAAGGAGCAGAGGTGAGAGAGGTGGATGGCAGCAGGCTCATGTAAGACCTTGTGGACCAATGCAGGAATTGGACATTTCATTTGAAAGGTCATGGAAAGCTACTGGAGAGTTTTAAGCATGTGTCTCTGGCTCCTGTGCTGATGACAAGCTGTAGAGCGAGACCCCCAGAAACTGGACTTACAGGCTTAACCAGGCTAGAGATGATGGTGGCAGTGAAGGTGGTGGGAAGCAGCGAGATTACAGGCGTATTTTGGAGAAAGCACAAAAGACCTGGTTGCAGTGTAAATAGACGAATTAATAAAAACATTAACAGAACGTACTCACAGACAACTGCTCAGGATGTGCCCCATCAACCCTTTTCACAGACCTTGATTATACTTGATGACAACTCAGCTTTCACGGTGGGAAAACTTTTGCTGAATGGCTGTGGATGTGCCTACGCTTCTGCAAAGCTGCTCTTGTTTTATTCTTCACTATATGCATCTGTCTGCTTGCCCGGGAAGCTATCTCTATACACGCTGCCTTCACTATGCCTTGGTAGCTCAGCTTTGCTTTGTGAGCTCTTTTTTGGCTAAATATCATAGACATCTTTGTTCTGTTTTGTCTTATTTTCCAAAAGAACTGACATGTCATTGGGATATAATTTACATAAGTTAAATGCACAAAGCTTAAATGAAAAGTTTGATATATACCTGTGAAGTCTGCACCCTAAATCAGATTGAACCATCCTCATGGTTCGTGGAAGTTCCCTCATACCAGACAATGGCTACCATCCCTGTTCCCCCTAACCTCTGTTCTGATTTCTGTCACCATAATGTAGTTTGACCTCTATTTGAACTTCATATGAGGAAATCATAAATATGCATTCTTTAGTGACTGGCCTCTTATTTAACGGAATGTATTTGAGATTCGTCTATGCTATCGGCTGTGTCAGCAGTATATTTCCTGGATGAATATAGCACACTTGACTTATTAATTCACCCCTTGATGGACATTGGGTTGCTTCCAGTTTGAGGTCATTATGATTAAATGAATAATGGAACATTATTCAGTCTTAAAAAGGAAGGAAATCCTTGCCTTTTGCGACAAGGATAAACTTGGCGGATATTATGTTAACTGAATCAAGCCAGTCACAGGAAGACAAATACCAATGCTTCCACGTATATGATAGCCAAACTCAAAGAAGAAAAGAATAGAATAGTGTTTGCCGGGAACGGGGAGAGAAGGAAATGGGGAGTTGCTATTCAATGGGGAAAATTTTCAGTTACACAAGATGAATAAATTCTAGAGATCCATTGGACTTCACACCTATAGTTAACAACACTGTATTGTGTACTTAGAAAGTTGTTAAATGGGTATTTCTAATGTCAAATGTATTTATTACAATAAAAACTTCAATAAGCATTGGGTACATGACTTATTATTTACACATATTTTTATTTCTCTTTGGAAAATACTGAAGAGTAGAATTGCTTGGTTACAGGGTAGATATATATTTTACACTGTATCATGATGATGGTTATGCTTTTTGTAGTACTTACCACAGGCAGCTTTATATGTTTGAATTTATTAAATCCTTAAGCAACAATACACAGAAGTAGGTATTGTTATAGTAATTTCACAGAAGAAAGTGAGGCTCAGAAAAGTTAATTAATATTCTCAAGGTCACTCAAATCCATATTGAAAGAACCCATGCTGTTTCAACGAACTCCACAACCCCACGTAAGAACCTCTCATGGATATCATCTTTCCCGTCCTCTCGTGGAGCCCTGACCAGCCCTTTGGGTGGCTGCCATGACTTTGTGAGACTTTGTGAGTCCTCCTGGTGTCCAGTTTGCTTGACAGCTGTTCTCTGGTGTCTGACGTGCTGGCCTAGTGTTGGCTTGCCTACAGCGTCCCTTTGACTATCAATTTGTTCATCCTTCCCTGTGATCCTCCACTAAATCTCCCAACGCTTTTCTCTTTCCTTTCCTAATTTCTGTCAACTTTATCCCAACGCTTCCATCACCACCATCTCTGTCACCAACCCCCATTATAATTTACCCTAAAACCCATACGTGGGCATCTCTCAGTGGTTATAACAAACTGCCCTCAATACTACTTATTTGCTCTCCAAAGTATTTCATTTTTTTGAAGAACTTTGCCAGGATCATTTTTTATAATGAAAAATGTCTGACTCAATGGTCTTATTTTGGTAACACTGCCATGTAACAGAAAAGGTATGATGCTGTTGAGTGCAGACATACTATTTAAATTTTTTGTTTGTTTGTTTTTGTTTTTGTTACGTGAGTAGTTCCCTGGCTGGGAATCGAACCCAGGCCACAGCGTTGACAGTGCCGAAGCCTTAGCCACTACACCACCAGGGAACTCCCCTATTTAATTTTAAGTAAATACATTTCAAGGACAAAAAGAGGATCTTTTTATGATTTCATTTTACCTACCTTTTTCTTCTACAAATATCTAATTATAATTAGCACGTATCCTGAGTCCTAATGTTTTAGCAATAAACTGTCTGGTAACAATAGCCTACATTTAGACAGTGTTTCAAATCATTTTCATATATTTTAATCTTCACAAAACCCTCTGAGGTAAATGAAGCAGAAGTAATTTGGTAGGATGACCATTAAGTTGAAATTTGGTAAGTTAGGGAATCAAGGATTCTCTATAGCAGCAGTTCGCAACCTGTGAGTCGTGACCCCTTTGGGGGTCGAATGACACTTTCACAGGGGTCGCCTAAGACCATGGGAAAACACATATCAGATATTTACATGACGATTCATAACAGGAGCAAAATGACAGTTATGAAGTAGCAACAAAAATAATTTTATGGGGGTCACCACACCATGAGGAACTGCATTAAAGGGTGGCGGCACTAGGAAGGTTGAGAACCACTGCATAGTGTTGGACCTCAAGTCTAACTCCGTGCAAATTTAATATATTTCATCATTTCAGTATCACAGGTAAAAATCACAAATTTACCATTTATGGAGATTCTCTCTTATTAAAAGTTGAAATCAATATGTACTGACAGTTATATTTTGAAATATCTAAATAAGTTATGGGTGCATTTTAAGTCGCTTATAATGCAGTGCTGGCTGGAATTTTCCTGAAACTTGAGAGAATGTTTTCTGTGACACCAGAGCTAAAATGTCCAATTTGCTAGAAAGGGGCGCCCTCTTGTGGACAGTATCATTCCACAGAAAGACAGATTTCAGTCAGAAAGTCTTAAACAATCTACACACAGTAGCCCTCACCATGTACACACTGAATTCCTAGCTTTGAATTAAAAAAACAAATAAAATCTAAGAAGCAGAGGGTATGTTTATTCATTAAAGATGTAGTAGAACCTTAGAACTTGACATGTTACATCATCAAGGTGTTGACATTTTACAGGTAAAAACCCCAAAGCTCAAAGATGTTAAGTGACTTGTCCTTAAACCATAAAACATCACAAATCTGAGATCTTGCTAAGAATTTAAGACTTTTCATGAAAACAGCATTAATTTGCTAAATGTCCCTAAAAGACCATGTAGAGATATGCGTTAAGAGAATTATATACATGTAGTGTGGCAAATACAAACACTTTTAGTAACTCCTCACTGTTCTGCAGTCCTCAAACATTCTTGAAGTTTCTCGCCCTACAGAGAGTGAATTGGTGGGGAGGATAGTTAGGAGATTGATGCAGTTGTAGAAGGGAGTGGTGATGCTGACCCACCATGGGGTAGGGGCTCATGGGAAGCACATGGTTCTGAGAGTTGGTTATGAGGGGAAATCCACAGAACTTACCGAGATTGATGGCTAGGAGAGGGAAGAGGCAAGAAGGATTTCTAAGTTTCTGGTTTGGGGCAGTTGGGTAGATGGCAACTGAGGTAAAAAATATGAAACCAAGAGCAGGAGTCAATACATAAATGATGGCTGAAATAGTTAATAGCTAGGTTGTATGTTTCCTAGGGACATATAGCCTGAAATCCTTGTGTGTGTGTGTGTGTGTGTGTGTGTGTGTGTGTGTGTCCTTATGGGTATTTAATTGATAGCAAGAAGATTAGAGACAGTCCACGCCTAGCTTGCAAGTATTGATAAGACTAAAAAAAAAAAATTAAGGGTGCAATGGAGGCTTGATTCCCTCTTAAAGAGTTAGTTCCTGCATTCTTAGTGTCTTTGACTAAAGGAGTTCAAACTGCCTCCAAGTTTCTGAGACATGTTTTTGAGGATGGGAAATTGAAGATCTTTTGTAATTGCATTCCTAAAACAAAACAAAACAAAACAAAACAAAACAAAACTCAGTACATTTTGACTCAGCGATTTCACTTATTGGAATTTGTTCTAAGGCAATAACCTGAGGTACATATAATTGCAAATGCCAGATATTTACTGTAGCATTGCTCGTGCTAAGCAAAATTAAGTGAAAATAACTTCTATGTCTACAACACAAACTTGGTCACTTAAATCCAGGATATCCATTCAGTGGAATTGTATGTAGTCGCTGAAAAGCATTGAGAAATATCTATAAACATGGGGAAACATTGGCAAGCCAGGACATAAGCCTAATGCAACTAACATTTTTTATGAAGCAAAATAAGCAGGGGTGGTATGTGAACTCCGGGGCTTCTAGGACATATACCAAAATGCTAGCAGTAGTTATTTTGGGTCGTGGGATTGCAGTTAGTATTTCTCTACTGTGTTTTCCAGTTTTGTTTTGTTTTGTTTGCATTGTGTAACTATTGACTGTGACTATAGGAAAGCTTAATAAACATTATTTTTTAAAAAAGATGTGGCATCTGAGGACCCACAGTGTTTTTGGTGACCTCTGCATTGGTGAAAGACTTTGGGGGAAGAACTGAACACTGAAGAGCATACTCGAGGGGAATCATTTAGAAAAAAATTAATGACCTTCTAATTCAAGGACTCCTTGAAACCTCCAGTGGTCAAAATTTCAGTGGATAAAAATGTATATTACTACATAATACATATATATAAATAATTTTAAAAAATGGAAGGAAACAATGTATGTCAAGAGTGGGATTCATGGTGATTTTTCTTTTCCTTTGTATGCTTTTCAATTGTAAAAATATTTCATAACAAACATGTTCTAATGTTATAAACATGCTTTTTCTGACTCAGTAAATGAAGAGGTTAAACTCTCAAAAAAAAATTAAATTTTTAGGCCTTGAGGACAAGTAATGTGCACGATTCTTGATTTCTCTGTCAGCACTCAGCATGGGCTCAAGTGCACGTTGGTGATAAGACAAAACAGTGGCTGGATGGTTAGTGTGTCAAGATGGATTATCTATGCTATTCGTCCCTCTTAGTGTGACTACTGGAAATTGGTAACATAAAATTGGAACTATAAAATAAATAAAATAAAAACTGATGGCATAAATGTCTGCTTCTTTAGGAAAATAGCCAGCCCTGAGATAGAAATCCCTGGGTGGGAATCGGGGGCTTTTCTAAACACACAGCCAACCATCCATTGCTTTGTTTGTTTGTTTTGTTCTGTGACCCGGCTCCAGGGATCCACCCTCAGCATTTGTCTCTCATCCAGTCTGACAGGGGACAAGGATTTGTTAATTAAGTAGGGATGTGTGGTCATTGGCAAAAGCTTCAGAAGATGATGTTTCCATCTGTTCAGTCGCTTGATGGTCCAAATCCGAAGCAGATGGTTGGGTGTGCTCTAAAACACGCTGACCCAGGACTGCTCTCAGCCTCCGAGGCTGCCCTTCCTTACAGGAAGATCAAAAAACAAAACGTTATGAAGCCTGTCAAATTAAATTCACTCTAGGTCTCCGAGAATTGAGATATCGTGGTCCTCACTGAGGGAATAATAATTAAGTTACATACTTACAAAGCATTTAATACATGGTAAAGCTTTTCTCCTGCACATTTGAAATTCCCTCGACCTAGTAACGAAAAAGGCAGAAGCGTTCTCATTAGCCCCATGTTATAAAAGAAGAAAGTAAGACATCCCTTCAGTACTTGGACCGATGTCATCTGGTATGTCAGTGAAAGAGGTGGTATGTGAACTCCGGGGCTTCTAATATTTTTAAAAATCTGCTTTGTTGAGGTATAACTTGCATGCAATAAAATTAATCAATGGTATGTGTACAATTGCTTTTGTTTTCACAAATTTACGCAGTTGCATAACCACTAAGAGAATCAAGCTATAGAATATTTCCATTACCTGGAAAACCAAAGTTCCCTTTTCTTCTTTGCAGTCAATCTCCTTCTACACCCCCAATGCTGGCTCCTAGCAACTGCTGATCTGGAGTCTATTATTATAGTTTTTTCTTTTCTAGGATTTGACATAAGTGGAACCACAGAGCATATGGTTTTATACCTGGCTTCTTACACTTAGCATAATGCTTTGAGATTTGTTCATGTTATTGAGGGTATCAGCAGTTCAATTCTTTTTTTTTTTTTTTTTTTTTTTTTGCTCAGTAGTAGACCATGGTGACAATATTCTATTGTGTATTCTATTCTATTCTAGTAGGAGTCTCTTGGAATCTACAAATATGTCAGAATTTATTCATCTGTTTACCTGTTTTTCCATCTTTATTTTGTGATCTACTAAAATGCTGATGGGTGCTTGCCTCTCCATGATGTTTACCTCTGTCTAAGCTCCATGAGAGCAAAGGCGTCAGCTGCCTGGTTCGTGGCTATTTCCCCAATGCCTAACAAAATGCCTGGCACAGAGGACACACTCAGTAAAATGTTACGGATGAATTCATAGATGAGCAAATGAATAATGAACACACTGTGTTGGTCTAGCTAAACAACTGAGAAGGAAGCCTGCCCTGGAAAGAGAACCACATCATTAAACTAGTTTCTCTATTTTGGTATTTTTCAGGTTCTGGAAGCCTCTGAGCTTAGTCTTTTATAAAATGGAGACTACAATTTTTACCTTATGCAATTGTTACGAAAATTAAATGAAATAGCTTATGTGAGGCAACTTATCCAGTGCCTGCAAGGTAATAAGTGCCTAATATGTCATCCTGGTGGTTATCATAATAATTGCTATTATTTGAATAAGAACATAGTAGGGAATTTGGTAGGGGGTTGCCAAACTGCCCATCTCAGAAATTCAACTAAAAAACCAACGTGTGTCTAGTTTTTTTCCTTTCCTGTGGTAGTAGTCATCTAGTCCATCTATTTACAGGTCATCAGTGACTGACATTCTTGCTTGCAGTTTATGCAAAGCTCATTAGTGTGTGATATGTGGCATTGTTTTGGGAAGTGGCTGCCACTGTCTTCTTCCCACTCCCACATGGACAATGACAAAATGAACTTATGTTTAAAAATGTGATTCATCATAGGAATGCAAACAGCCGGGCCACCAATCCAGGAAGCTTTCTTAGCTGGTCTATTTATTTTGACCAGTTACCCCTAGAATTTCCAATAGCCCCCAGCCCCCACAGGCTGTCCCATTACCTTCTTGTGCATAGAGTCCCGTTGAAACGTCAGCTTAATGCAGCTGGCCCTGAACGGAGCTGCTGGCCACTCGCGTAAAAGAATCAGCTGTACCAAAAACAATTTTGCGGTTTTCAAAGGGAAATGGGATTACAATTTTCCTTTGTTTTCTAAGAGCACTGGGCCTCTTGTTCTCTGGATCAAGTTACATGTGTCACTTATTCATCTTGCTTCCATTAAATAACCTCAAAACTGAATGACTTCTCCCAGGACAAAGAAAAGTCCCCAAACCGAACCACACTCATTCTTTGTCCAGCACCACCTCTTTCTGAGAACTTCATCTGTCCAAGGTTGCCTCACCCTGAGACTTGGCTTTGCCATTTTTCTCTATGACTAACACTGTAACCCTTCTTAAAACACTTGAGGATCCAAGAGTCCTCAATTTAAGCCTGTTTCCTTACACCCTAACTTCAGAGACACTATCCCTGAAATAAATTTCGAGGCCTAAGATAGGGTGCCACATCAGCAAACCCAGCTTTTAGGATCCTGTACATACTTAGTTAGATCTAAAAGGAAGTATAGCCAGTCACCAATCCCCAACTCCAGGCTCTATACTTATTTCCTTATTCCTTTATCTTTCTAAATAAGTTTAAATATGCAACCCCAGCCAGTCATGCCCTGTTCTGTGTTACTGCTTCTAACTATAAAACTCGCTCTTATCCAAAATCCCTTGGGAAACATTCTCTACCATGGATTCCCCCAATCCTTGGTTTGTTCTCCCTTGAATAAAGAATATCACGCTGTGATACATATACACAATGGAATACTACTCAGCTATAAGAAGAGATGAAATACTGCCATTTGTGACAAAATGAATGGAACTTGAGATTATCGTGCCAAGTGAAACAAGCCAGACAGAACAAACCAAGAACCATACGACTTCACTCATATGTGGAATATAAAACTGAAAGCAACAAAGAAACAAAAACTCATGGACACAGTCAATAGCTTAGTGGTTACCTGAGGGCAAGCGGGGAGGGGGTGGAGAGGAGGGAGGGAGAGTCAAATACATGGTGATGGAAACAGAACTGACTCTGGGTGGTGAACACATAACAGCACATGGACGACGCACTGGAGAATTGTACACCTGGAACCCATGTAATTTTCGCTAACCAATGTCGTTCCAATAAATTTAACAATAAAAAAAATTAGGTTGTTGATAGAGAAAAGAACATCAAACTCCTTACTTAGGTGTTTTACTGTTGTCATTTGATTGTAGAAAACAACTAGACCTCCTCCTTAGAGTCCCATTTCCTTGCAGAGAAGAGCCCTTTACTGGACAATCCCCGTGTGCTTATTCCCAGATACCGTGGTCCAGCTCGGCCTCTTGGACAGTGACGACCCCTGTAATTAGCAAATGTTGGAGACTTTTTTCTGAAATCAGTGTGTGATCTTAGAGATCTCAGCTGAATTGGCTTTAATTTCAAGTACTCTATGAGAGTTTAATAAGTAGGAAGACAATTGGCAAAAAATGAAGTAAGCGTCTTGTCTACGTCTTCCCCACACCATGAAAGATGAGCGAAACTGGGACAGATACAGAAAATAAACGTGGACCTTGCCCAGTGGAGTGCATAATCTATACTTTATCTGCAAAGCAGTAAACCCTTCAAAGCTAGGACTTAAGGATCCAGTCTTATTCACTTGACATCCTGGGATAATGAAGTGCCCAGGATTGCAAATAACTGGTAACTAATTAACACCTGTAATCAAGATCATGAAAGAAAATCACCAGGAGTAAGTTGGACCTGCTGAAGACCTATGCTCCCAGCAGCAGAGGTTCCTCCAAGAAGGGAGTGTACCGAGTGAGCTGTGGTCTTCTTGCGGGTCTTATGCCAGGAGGTAGTGTGTGTGGCTAGAAAGAGCAACAGCTTATTAAGCATTTATTAATGCTTCCTATGTTTCTGGTCTTGGTGGTTTAAGTACGTTATCTCATTGAATCCTTACATTAGCCCCGTGAAGGCACCACCACCCACTTGACACATGGGAAACAGATGTTCAAAATGCCACAGCTAGTGAATGGTAGAGGTGGGATTGAAATTCCTGCAATCTCTGACTCCAAAGCCAGCACGACAGCATATTGTTCAGATAAATTTTAGAAGGAAGGAGAAGATAAAAGCACATCTGGAGGCAGGGAAAAGTGGAGAGAATTAAACAGTCCTACTACTGCCTGTTTGAAATACTAATGCCTGAGATTTAGCAGGGAGCAGTGCCAATGCAAGTGTGCAGGAGAAAGAAACGTTCCTCTACCCTCCTAGGTTTGTCTCAGCTGGTCTAAAAATTAAATCAACAGAATACAGATAAACAAGAGGAAACAACCAAATTTACTTACATATGTACACATAGGAACTCCATATACCTGAGTGAGTCAGAGACCCTACATCCGTGAGAGGTGCCAAGACAAAAAGAGAAAATTATTTCTATATGTATCGTGAGCTAAGAATGAGGAAAGCACCTCAGGGCCTCAGAGGGTCATTGCAGGATGGTAGGAAGAGCAGATAGTCAGTGATTTGCCCTGCCATATAGATGGGTCAAAAAAGGTGATCTCTGATCGTCTCTTAAGGGCAAGGTCCCTAATTCAAATTCTTTAAGGGAGAGGTAAAAGTTTCTCATGAGCCTGCAGGGTTTTCATTGCCTTCACCTCAAATAATTCACATGCCAATGTGGCACATCTGGGAGGCCTGTTCTGAACCCCCACACAAGAATATTGCCCTTTAGAAAATAACATAACAGGGTCCTAAACCCCTACTTCCTGGCCTGCAGAATTAACGAATACTGATTGTTTTTGTTATAATTGTTTTGGAATTTGAGAAAAATTAAACAATACATTTAAGAAAGAAAACTTTACTGTGTTTTCCTTCCTGATACTTAGAGCCAATTATTCTCATTAAGTTAATGTTTGTCAAGTCCTTCCGTATCCATTTTTTAATCATAAAGTTTGTATTTGCTGACCTCAGTCATTTAAGCTGTTGAGCAAGTTCAGATTCTTGTGGAAAACACTGGTGGCTTCCATTGGTTAGAGAGGCTCGGAGGTGACTCCCTACACCCTCTTTTACAACCTCACCAACAATGGCTGTGCTAAAATGGAAATCAGTCATAGATCTCCTGTGCCCATCAGAATCTGGCCTCCAGCTGTCATGCTTACTCTTTTACAGCTCAGGAAGCCCCACTCTCTATCCCAGGAAAATACCTTTCTGACAGGAAGTGCTTCTCTGATAGCAAAATTGGCCCACCTGCCCCTGTAGTAGGTCTGAGGTAGAGACATGCAGGTTCAAGACCTTGAGGATTGCTCTGGTATCAAAGATTCTTAGACCTCATGCATGCAAGAGTAGGAGGGTGGGCAAAAACATGCCATCCTGTTCTGGGGCAAGTAGAGCCCACGGTGCATATTTTTGCACAACACTGCATTCAATGACATAGTGTTAGTAGCTTGAAATTGACCATGGTGGGAGTATTTATACCTCAGAAATTGGCAAACACTACAAATAAGGGCTGGTTTTTTTTTTCATTCCCCCAGGTGACTCGTTTTTAAACACTTATCTGCATATGAGTGGGTATACCTCATAATTGTTTTTTATTTTAGCCTAAATACATTTTCCAGTTCTTTACTATTACAAAAAATACCATAATAAATATATGGTACTTTGTGTAAATATATGTGAATTTCTTTAGGACAGGCCTGGGCAGACTTTTCAGGGCAAAGTCTTCTCCAGGTGTTGTGGTCTACTAGCTATTTATTTTATTACTCAGGCAGTCACCCTAAAATTGCTTGGTAGTCCAGGGTGGACAGCGGTTGATACCTTGCCCAGCCCTGCTTCATGGTATATACCTGGAAGTGAAATTTCTAGTTTATAAACTGTGCACATTTCAGTTTATTAGGTAGCATCAAATTGGGTTCCACCAGCAGTGTATAAGATTGACTGTTTCCTCATGTTCTTGTCAACATTTGATATTGTCAGCCTTCTTCATTTATGCAAATCTGAACTTGACAACAAAGAAACAAAAACTCATGGTCACAGTCAATAGTTTAGTAGTTTCTTGAAGGTAATGGGGAAGAGGGATGGGGGAGAAGAGGGGAGAAGTCAAATATATGGTGAACTGACTGGGTGGTGAACACATAATGTAACACATAGACGATGCACTGTGGAATTGTACACCTATGTAATTTTTGCTAACCAATGTCACCCTAATAAATTCAACAATAAAAAAAATCTGAGCTCGAGGTCATTTCATTGTTATTTCAATTGGTATTTTTCTGATTACTTGTGAGGTTGCAGTTCTTTTAATATGTTTATTTATCATCTGGGTTTTCATTTTTGCATATTTCATGTTCATACTTTTTTGCCCATTTTTTTTCCTAGACTATCTCTCTGTCCCTTTTTCCATGTTGATTTGTAGGAATCCCTGTATATACCCTAGAAAATTCACTCTTATTCATGTATATGTGGTATCAATATCTTCTTCCATCTTGTCTTGGCTTGTCTTTTAATTATGTTCCTGTGTTTTTGTAGTAAGAAAGTTAAAATTTAGATATAGTCAAATTTATTATGATGTCTATGGTTTTTCTTCATACTTAAAACAACCTTTTCTGACCTCCAGGGTAAAGACATTATCCTACATATTTTTCACAGTTCAGATACTGATATTTATGTTTTTAATCCATCCGTAATTTGCTTTTATGAATGGTGTGAGAATTTAAATTTTTCCTCATAGAAAAATGCTATTATATTATCTCCACATCATTATTAAATAGACCAAATTTTCCCTTTGATTTTTTTTGTTTTTCTCATATATGAAATCCCCATATGTGCTTGCATCTGTTTTACTACTTTATTTTTCATCCTATAGGCCCATTATTTTTGTTTTTGTTCTTGGCAGTATCACTCCCTACCATAATTTTATAAAAATTCTTGATATACTGGTAGGGCAGTTCCTTTCTGCATGCTCTTCCTTTCTGAGTATTCTTATCTCTTTTTGGAAGTTTACTCTTTCATGTGAATTTCAATTGGTGAACTTCCACAAACACCTTGTTAAGATTTTCATTGGAATAACATTGAATTTATAGACTAATGTAAAAATAATGACCACCTTTATTATATTGAGTCTTCTCATCCATGAAATTAAATATATGTAAATATATATATATATATAATATATATATATATATATTATATATATATATATATATATATAGAGAGAGAGAGAGAGAGAGAGAGAGAGAGAGAGATAAATGTTTTATGTCCTTTGATAATTGCTTTATAATATTTCCATAAAAATCTAATTCATTTTTATTAGAGTTGACTACTTTGAAAATAATTTTATAGCATATTTTTATGTCTGTTGTGAAACCAATTTTTTTATCTGTTATATGAACAGTTATTGTTGACCTACAGAAGTGTTATTGATTTTATATGCTTATCTTAGTATTAACTTTTTCAACTTTTCCCTGGTCTCTCGCACTTGAGCTTTAATGTTAAACTTAGTATTTGTCCTCAAAAGGGTCAATGACATTTTCACTGACTACATTGTTTTAGCACTATAGCACATATGGAAGGGTCAAAGTTTCTAATATGATAGCCAGGGCAAGGTCCAAGAGGCATTTATCACAAGGTGTCTTTGCCGAATTCTGTTCACTTGCAACGATGGCTTGGACTAAATTCACTTGCATTCTCTCATTCATCTTGTTTTTTGCTCATATAGCAGCTGTATCAGTAAGTAGAATTCTGCTTTTCTGGATATTTAAAAATATTAATTCTAGTATAAGTTATCCATTTTCTGTATATTTATTTTCTTTCAGATTAAGCATTTTTCTAAAGGAAATGGTAAGAATCAATTGAAATGTACAGAGAGTGTTTCTGAGCTTTCTATCTTTTGTTCAGCAAGACGAGTAACAACTTTCCCCCCACTTTTCAGCAGTACATGATGCAGACTTTGATGAACAGAAGGATATTTCAGAAATCAACTTAGGTGGGTTCAATGTCTGATTATTATTGGCTTGAAATATTTTCAAATCCTGTGATAAAATTGCTGAAAAGCTATTACCTTCATAATAAAGTATTGGGTAACTTTGGGGGAAGGAATATATATTTATTGGTGCTTTATCAGAATTTGAAATTTCTGAAAAATGGAAATGTGGAAAGAGAATGATGGTTAGACTAAATTTTCTAGAACTAGTATGTGCTTAATGGAGATAGAAATATATAAGATTTTTTTGTTTATAAATATTTCATATTGTCAGCTTTCATTTTTTTAAAAAAAGAAAAATACATGGATTATTCTATGTGCTAAAGGAGAATATAAGGAACTTGTCTATGGTTATATTTAATGGAGGGTAAAATCCCAGACCCTCTACAGGGCCATCATATTTACTGACAGTTGTTTGCTCGGGACTTAGAGAAGGGTGCAAAGGTGTTTCCGTTTCGACATGTTGTCCGCAAACACGTTTCTTGAAGAAATCTGTCAATCTTGTCCATTACTGAAAGGAGAGAGAAACTGAGTTATTATCTTCCCTTTTCTTCCCTTACCCTGTTTCTAAAATGAGAGAGAAGCCCCTACCTTCTGGGTGTCTTTGGTTAGGATTGGTGGGAAACAGAGATATTCGTGGTCATAAACACCTACAGTTGACAAAAGCTTGCATATCCAATTGCACATTGATCTGTCGAATTCTGTAGTGCAGTGAGTGCTATTTTCATTTTGCAGAAGGGGACAGGAGGCTTGTCGTGGTTGAGGTGACTTGTCCAAGACCACAGATGGTAGTGATGGGGCTCACTAAACTCCTGATCTTCTGAATCATGGCTCAGGGCTGTTTGAAGACTACAAAACTAAAAATGCCCATACCAAAAGATTAAATTTCTCCTCCTTTGTCCTATTGACAGGGAAGGCAGGCTAGTTGTCATTTAATTGGAAAAGCTTGGCGATGACTGCATGGGCTGAGTGAGGTAAATGGATGAACAGGTTTCAAGGCTTTAGTATCAGGCATCAAACCATCTCTTGTTAGAGTCAGGTAGCCAAGGTGTAGTGATGGAGAGGAACTGCTATACTTTAAAGGAGGCTGGGATTAGAATTAGAGCTTTCCTAATCCCATCCTTATTTATCTAGTAAAAAACAGTTCTTTTACCTTAGAGCCACGTCTTACTCATCACCATCTCTGAACTGTGACCCCAGTGAAGACGTTTTCCCATACGGGTCCTTTCTCTTTTTAGGTCATTTCAACCAAGCTATTAAGATTGATTGGGTTAGCCATATAATTAGAAATCACAAATTGTTGGGGGAAAATCATATAAAGATAGTTGTCACTTCTTTTTATGATCTTTTCCTTGTGCCTCATGATGCTGATTTCACCTTTTCCACCCCCAGACCTGCTCCTCTCAGTGTTGTTCATGTCAGTGAATGCAATTTTCTCCTTCTAGGTCTTTAGACTGAGACCTCAGAAATGCTCCCACGCTTGAGTTTCTCTCTCACTTTACACACCATCTGCCAGCAAATGCTATTGGATCTACAACCACATTCTCTTACAAGTTGTGACTTCTCAGCACTTTCTCTTTTGCCGTCCTTATCCAAGCCATCTCATCGCCAGCCCAGTCCTTGTAGTGGCCTCATAACTGCTCTTTCCTTTCTGCCTTTACCATGTATAGACTATTCTTCACAAAGTAGACGGAGCTCTCTTAACATCAACCAGCCTGTATCACTTCTCTGCTCCTGTCTTCCAATGTTGGCTGACCTGTGTTGGTTGACATGTTATCCAGCACAAAGTAAAAGTTCTAGAACCTTGACTCATAAAGTGTGGTCCACAGGCCACTGTCACCTGTGTCACATAAAAACTTTCTTAGAAATGCAGCATCTTGGGCCCCAGACCCAGACCTAGAGAACCAGCCTGTCTAGGAGATTCCGATGCTAACATTTAGCAAGCACTGCTTTAAGGCATGGAGGCTTTCCTGCCTCAGGACCTTTCTACTTGCTGTTGCCTTTGCCTTCAGTATTCTTCTTTCACTTCCCTCCCCATCAGATTTCTGCTTAAATTTCACCTCCCCAGGAAGGCTTTCCTCACCACCCTTTGTAAAATACCACACACACATACCCTACCTCAGCACTCTTTTCCCCTTTACTCTGTTTTATGTCATTTTTTCCCATTGGGTTTTTTGCCAACTGCCATATTCAACATTTATTTATTTGTCTCCTCTCCCTTCCCAGTCAAGAATGTCATCTCTCTGTGGGCTTTGCTTTATTCTCTGCTGCGCTCCTAGTATTAAGAACTGCATAGGACATATTAGGCCCTTAACAAGCATATGCTACACGAACAAACTGGGTACTGAAGAGATCAAGGCTTGCTGTCAATGGCTATGCACGTCTTTTGGACATGATCTTTTTGGTATACTCTGTCACCCCTCCATGACCCATCTATACTGGCCAACCATGGGAGCCAAGGTCTGAGTGGGCTTGTTCAGAGCCCTCACCTAACCCAGGCTAGGTGTCAGAAAGTGCATACTTTTGCTCATGACCACCTTAGGTGAGAGTGTGGATAGATCAGCAGGGAGTACCCAAGAAAATTCAAAACTTGGGTCCTACTGCTGGTGGGGGAGTAGTGTCATTGCTATCTGCTGTTAATTGTCCTGCTATCATATACACTGGTTAGGGTTATGGAAGTTAAGAAAATTTAATAAATGTGTGCATGAAGAAAAGGGTGTTGCAGTGATAGCCTTAGTTGCTTGGCTTTGGAGGGTACCATTATTTTTTTCATAGGAAAAAGCAAAATCAACCCATCTACCTAGGGTCTTCCTGACCCTAGGTATAATAACCAAAAGGGTGTTGGGTGGGTAGTCAGGAGTTCTAAAGCTCAGGCAGCCCCTGACCCCCAGCACATCACTTCCAGGCTCAGCACACTCCATTTTACTCCTTGAAATATGAAAGGTTTGGAGTCAATAATCAAAAAGATCTCTTTGAACTCACCACTCACTTTTATAATTCTTGGACAAATTTTCTTGTTCCAAAAATTGAAAACAGAGGCTGTGACAATATGTCTATTTTGGGGCCATTCACACCTGCTCAATTAGAGAGAAGTTTTGCATTGTTTCAAAAAGAGTTTCACCACATAAAGATTAACAATGAAAGATTTACAAAGGAAAGGATGAATTTTATTATGAGAAATGCCTTTTAGCAGTGCTCATTCAAATATTATTTCTTTTCTCAAAATTCATGTCTAGCTGCAGGGTTGGACCTCTTTCAAGGCGACATTGTCCTGCGGGTGAGTACCACCAGTGACACCATAATGTCCCTTAGGACTGGCTGTGTGCTAGGGTTGTGAGCTTCTGCTCTGTGTCGAGCCCTGGATGGACACCGTGGAGGAGATAAAAGGATCTTACCTGTAATCTGTACCCACAACAACTAGGTAGTGACAAAAACAGATGAAAAAAATTAGCCAACCATAGAAAGAGTTGATAATTATTAAAGTGCTTGTCCACCCAATTTTCCCATGAGTGAAGCATGAGAGAGAGAGGAAAATGCACCAATATATTTAAAGTGGCTACTTCAGTTTTAGGGAATTGCAGGTTTTATTTATTCTATTCTTAACAATTTCTCTGAATTTTCCAAATTGTCAATAATGGACTACCACTGTATAATGAAAACAAATGCTACCAAATTGTTGAATTATGTGACAGATCGTTAGTGGTGGGAGAGTTTAATGGAGGAGGAGGCCAAAGAGACTTTGAGGTCTAGCCTTCCTAGTTACCTTGGCTTTGTTTTCACAGAACTCCAGAAATGGCCTGAGAGACCCCAACAGCAGGTGGACGTTCCCCATTCCTTACATCCTGGCTGACAATCTGGGTAATATTCATCAGTCTTAGTTAGGAGCTTTGGATTTCACTCTTCTCCCTCCCCTGCTTTCTGTTCATTGGCTTTAGGTTGGGAGTAACCACCAATATCTACAACAATTTCTAAGCCCTGACAATTTCCAAGCCCTGATGATTCTTGATCTCCTGGGCTGAAAGGCATGGCATTACATCAAAAGCAGTGCAGCTTCACCAGTCTGAGAGACAGAGTATCAAATAATAGTTTAAGAAAAGCAGAACACATTAACATGCTAATAAGGCCAGAAGCACCATAAGGAACAAAAGCCCAATGAACACAATAATTTGGCGTCATAGCATTGAAAAATTTGTACTTTGAATAGTAGCTCGCTTAGGTAAGTCTAAATACAGTTAGCAGATACTATTTTCTACATATTGGTCTTCCCTTTTTGTTATAGGAAGAACATGTCACATTATGGAGAAACAGATAAGTCTATAGTTCACATAGCCACTGTCCTTGTCCCTCAGTATTAATAAATTACATTCTTTTTCTCTCTTAAGATAAAGGACTAAGTTACATTTTACTCGTTGTTGGAATAATGCTTGGTGGGAATAAATAGCTACTAGAAGACACTGGCTGACCCCAAGCAGCTGACTGAGGGTTGCGTAGCCACAGAGATGCAATGCCTGGGAGCCCCACCGGGTAGATAGAGGAAGGTCAGAGAGCAGTGGGGAAGCTTGGGCAAGTTGCTCAATCTCAGTGAGCCTCCAGGCCACTTCCACTCTCAGGGGATGGAGATCGTGTTTCAGTATTTGCCATCAGTGTTATCAGCCAATCCCTTGTCCAGAGAAGAGCTAGCCATAAACAAATGCTGTTGTTCTTAGTTATTTTATGCAAAACTGAGCTGAGTTATTTATCCCCAGTGTCTGCTGGCACACTTGCAAATTTATGGAGCACTCATATTTATTAGAACGTGATTTAAGAGATATCAACTTTTCTTCCTGTTCGGCATACCTGTGCTACCCTCTCTAATCAAGACAGAGACGTACTTATTAAGTCTTTATTATGTGTCAGGCATCGTTGCCTTCACTTCATATTTTATTTACACTTCACCTTGCCTCTGTGAGGTGTAAGTTAGTGCTTCTCAGACTTTAAAGTGCACACGGGTCCCCTGAGGACCTTGTTAACGTGCGGAGTAGGTCAGGGGTGGGGCCTGAGATCACCACGTCGAACACTCCCCCAGGAGATGCTGATGCTGTTGGTCTCCTGGCCACACATTGGGTAGCAAGGCCTCTTTAGCTGCAAGGTAGGTGACAGATGAATGGAGGGCAAGATTGAAGACCCGTGGTAGCAACGGTAAAAATACAGTGTTATAATAGTGCTCAAGCAGCCCTACATGAGAATCCACTTTGGAGTTAAAAACGTTCAGATGCTTGGGCCCATCCCATTGCGGAAAGTAATCATACCAACTAGAGTTCCACATTTGTGTGCCATTCCTTTATTGTGTTCATGTAGAGTGAAATATGCAAATCAGTGTATAAATCAATGGATTTTGATAAATGTATAAGCTTATGTAACACACACTTCCATCACTCCAGAAAGTTCCATATGTGTCCAGCCAAGCCCCAGCCCCACTCCCCAAGAGACAACTACCATTCTAATTTTTTTCTCTAGAGATTAGTTGACCTGATTTACAACTTATTCACAGATAAATAGAATCACACAGTATGTCCCCTTTTGTATCTGGCTTCTTTTGCTTAACATGTTTTTAGTTTTTCCATGTGGCAGTGGATCAGTAGTTAACTCTTCTTTACAACTCAGTAATATTCCTTTTTATGAGTATATTGAAATTGTTTATCCATTTTCCTGTGGGTAGACTTTGGGTTGTTTTAAGGTTGGGTTGTTATGAAGAAAGCTGCTGTGATTGATCATTCTTATACAAGTGAGTGTGGGTATATATTCTTTATTTATCTGGGGTAAATGTGTAGGAATATAATTGCTTGATCATATAGTAAATGCATGTTTAACTTTGTAAGAAAATGCCAAACAATTTTCCAAAGTGGCTGTGACATTTTTTCTTCTCACTAACAATATACAAGTGCCCCATTTGTTTCACACTCTTACTAACATTGGTGGTGTTAATCTTTTTAATTGTAGCCATTCTAGTGGTTGCAAAATGATGTGTCGCTGTGATTTTAGTTTGCATTTTCCTAATGATGATGATATTAGCATGTTTTCATGTGCTATTGGCCGTTTGCGTATCTTCTCTTATAAAGTGTCTGCTTAGTTCTTTCATGACTTTTCATTGTATTGTCTTTTCATTATTTGTAGAACTTTATATATTATGAAGACCTTTGTCAGATGTATATAGTGAATATTTTCTCTCAGTCTGTGACTAGCCTTTTAAAGCAGTGCATTGATTTTGATTTTATTAATTTTCTCAAGACCAACGCTTGACTTGTTAACTTTCTCTTGCTTCTCTGCTTTGTATATTATTGCTTTCTGCTCTTATCTTTATTACTTCCTTCCTTCTACTTATATCAGGTTTAATTTGTTCTTCTTTTTTTATATTTCAGGTGGAAATTTATAGCATTGATTTTAAATCTTCATTTTTTTTCTATAATATAATGCTATAATATGGCATCTAAGGCTATAAACTTTATTTGAAGCACTGCTTTTACTGCTTTCTGCAAATATTGATATGTTGTATCTTTATTAAAATTTCTGTGAGGTATTTTCTAATTTCTGTTATGATTTTTTAAGAATCCATGGGTCAATTAGAAGCATATTAAGTTTCTAAATATTTGGAGCTCTTCTAGATAGCCTATGATTGATTTCAAGTTTTTGTTAAGATTAGAGAACATATTCTGTAAGATTTCAATCTCTTGAAATTTACTGAAACATGTTTTGTGGTCTAACTTATGGTCTATCTTGGGGAACATTGCGTGTGCCCTTGAAAGAAGTTGTATTCGGCAGTTCTGGGGTACATTAGTCTATCAATATTAAATAGGTCAAGGTGATTGTTGGTGTTGGTTATATATTAGACATTGTAAATATTACATTTTAGAGAGTTTGCACTTTGTTATTCTCCTCTGAATAGTGTTGATTTGGGTTAGAGTGATAAATTACATACTGATCATCTTGGATTTGTGGAAGTTTTGTTTTGATTTTTGTCCTTAGTTCAAAGCACATCCCTTTGTGCTGGGACATAGTCTTTACTCTAATGATGTGGCCTCTTTAGAGTTTCAATAGAATGCCCAAGAGTTTTCCCAGCCCCTCTAACTGGCATGGATCAAACTCCAAATTTTCTCTCCACTACTGTGGGAAGCAGTTGAGATATCTATTTAATTTAATTAAATAGCAGGCCTTCTACCTGCTACTTCCACTAAGCTCTTTGGATACTTCTCCCATTCATGCAAAGTTCATGGGCCCAACAAAGATTGGAGAGGTGTTTATACACAGATATTGGAACCACCAGCCACCTACTCCCTACACCCCTCCCCATAATCAATCATTGCTCCTTCCTTTCCAGGTTTTCCTCCTTGATTTGTGGCCGCTTAGGCAATCCCAAACTCTTCCCTGTGATATGATGAGAAAATAAAATTGCAAATTTATGCTTGAGTTCTCTCTTCCTTGCATAAAAGAATTAGGGTGGAATGTGCCCTCATCCTTAAGCTGTATAAATGTGAATCTTAACCAATGACTGTTCCTCCTTTCAAGAATAAACTCTCCTACTGTTTCTGTCTGGTTTAGTCGTTTTCCAGTGCATTCAAAATGTTGCTTTTCTTAATTTCCCTTCAAAATATATAATTGTTATCAGTGAGAGGGTTAGTCAGATTCAAGCTCCTCCACCATTAGCAGTTGAAAAACTCTGTCAAGGTAGTTTTAAACTGAATATAATCAGCCTTCCTATGCTTATCTTCTAATATGTAGAGTCACTGGTATCTGAAGTTAACTCTTCTCATATTAGTTGACCCAGGGTTAAGGAGGGCTAATGGTTTTCAGAACTAACATGATTGTTTTAGGCAGAACAGTATAAGACTTACAATGTCATGGCACAGTGAAGAGCTGAGAACTAGGGATACAGTTTAGCAAAAGATAAGCTCCTTCCTGACACGGGGCTAACAGTGTCCTAAGAGGAGCAGGCCACTTACATAAAGACAGCACATGTAATAGTGAGTGTGACTTTCAGAGTTGGTTTTATGATGAAGAAATACGCTTCAGTTGGGGTTTAATTCCTTTTTTTTTTTGAATGATGTTGGGATAGTTTTTACAAAATTATTACAGAATTGCTTAATTCCCTTTGTACAACTTATTCAGGTATAAGGAGGTCAGAAATGATGTGATTTTGAAATTAACCACTCTTAGCACTCCCTCTAGTTAGCTTGAGGATCACAAAAGCAACACAGCCTCATAGACAGCATGACTCAGTAAAATCAACTTTTTCCTTACACTTTTGTGAAAACCAAGCTGTCTTGTTATTATCTGTATTGTCTCCATAATTAATTCACTGACTATTCCAATGAATATTTCTTTAATAAAATTGACATGATCTTATGACATATGAACTATGGCATCTCCAACTTGGTACTTTATTGAATGAAATAAGGGCCAGGATGATGTAAATTGAGTCCTTGATAAACTGCCAAGAATTATAAACTCCTTGAGAGAGTGCACAAAACCAAATAGGCAAAAAATATAATTTCATTTTATATAACTTAGCTTTATTTTTAACTTCGAGACCTGCCTTCAGTGAGTTGATGGAAGAGAAAAACCATGCACATAAAGCAAAACATAATCTTCATTCCTCTGGAGCACCTTTCTTTCCTGCCCCATCTTTGTATTATGTAACACCAAGGTGTGAACATGTTAGGTGCAAAGAAAGACATTCGACCTTTGGTCATTGGTCCACACAAGTTACAAGTAGGCATCTATTGCTCTTGTCCCTTCAGGTAGATTAGGCTTCTGCTGCTTTGGTCCCAAACTTGGGTTACAGCAATCCTTTCTAAGGCTTTCTGCAATGCCGCATGCCTGCCTTACCATCTTTCCAAGGTCTTGCAAGAAAGCATGGTAAAATACCACATGGACTTATGCTTTCAGAATCCACAAACCTCTCTACACTGGTTTCTTCATCCAGCAAGAGGGGATGTCTTTTTAGACTGGGTTAAGGAACCCCATTCCCAAGGTACTTTATCTATTCATCCATGTGAATGAGAGCCATGTGACTCTCCTGAGGCAGTGCACCCAGAATCCCTGCTTAAATGAGGGAAAAGAAAAAGGAGAAAGTAGGGAATTTGTTTAGTTACATACACATACATACATACACATACATACATACATACATGTATTCTTCTTTTGTAGTTTTACTTACATTTTTCATTTAAAGTATGCCCTTGATGGTTATACTCAACAAATAATTTTTCAGTTTATTTTTGAGAAATCTATTTACTACCCTCAAAAAAACCTATAATGGACTTCTGTGGACTTTATGTGCTGGCATGATTTTCCTTAAACTATGTTATGTACATTTTCCAAAACCTAAATAATACTCATTGGTACTTTCACTGATTTCTGCAGAGCTGAATGCCAAGGGAGCCATTCTCTATGCCTTTGAAATGTTTCGTCTCAAGTCTTGTGTGGATTTCAAACCCTACGAAGGAGAGAGCTCATATATCATCTTTCAGCAGTTTGATGGGTCAGTATGAAATTTTACAGAGTATGTAAATCATGCATCTTTTGGTTTATAAAAAGTGACCTATCTCTTTCAAGGGCTAAAAGAAGAAATTGGAAAAAAACTAAAAGCAAAATCACATCTTTCACTGTGAAATTTTAAATTATATAACATTTTAAACATAGTATACAGAAAATAAACTGTCTGGATACCTCTGGGCCCCTGGGAAATTTATCTCAATTGTTTTCCTAGTTTTAGGTCATGTTTTAAATTATAGTACTTTTTTTAAAAGTCAAATTTATTAAACTATAAATTATACCCTTTTCATGTTACTGTTTTAAATTATGGTAGTCTGTTGACTGGGCCACTTTGAAAAGTTCTAGATGTAAATTTACTCTTCATAGTTACTTATTTCTAAGAAGAAATAATTGGCTTATCAAGATAAAAGCCCATTTTCTTTCATTGTGTTTGTGTCAATCAACCCGGGCAAGATGAGGTAAGGAAGCAAAGTTACAAGACTTACCATTGGCAGGTAGGGGCTGAGGAGAAACAACAGTTTAATAGTTCTAATGTGCTATGGGGAGTGCTGGGGGCTAGAGGAAGACAGAAGCAGTATTGACCACATAGCATGAGGTGAAATGTCAGAGGAGCCAAGTAGAGTGGTAAAGAGATAAAAAAAGAAGGACATAGAAGCAGGAGTAGGGGAGTTGGGGGAGTAGGAAGAGAGCAAGAGTGAGAGAAAAGGGGGTAGGAAGAAGAAGGAGAAGACAGAGGACAAGAAAGAAAAAGAAGAAAGAAAGAGAGCAAATATGAATAGAAATCTGGCTGACCTGGAGAACTCATTAAGTTTGGGATGTCTGAAGCTTTGCATGTAAGGGCCAGAGTGATGAATAATGGAGCCAGGACTATAAACAAGATTTTGGGAAGAGTGAGCTCTGGGTAAGGAAATCTACTCTTATGTAGAAACATGTTGAGGTTTCCCTTTCAGAAAGATTACTCTAGCAACAGTGGATAAGGAATTGAGGTAGGGCAAGATTGGTAGCAGGAGATCAATGAAAGGGTACCTAAGAAAGAAAGGAAAGGGGCCTACTTTAGAAAAGAAGCAGTTGAAATAAAGAGGAGGGAATGGATTTTAGAAATAACAGAGGGAGCCAAAAATGGGTACACATTTTAAGAAAGGAAAGATCTGTATTAAAATTGTAATAGTCAATATATACCGATAACCAAAGATGAATACAAGTCACATGTGACGTCTGCAATTACAAGAGGTGCTCAAAGTGGTTCCCATCAGTATTTAGGTAACACATAGATAACATCGCTTGAAATGTGTATGCATTTTTTGGCACCCCGATATATGTAAAGATGTGGACTTACCATAACTAGTGATTAGTTGATGTGAGGGGATAGGGAAAGAGAGGAATTAAGGATGATCAAGATTTTTGGTTTGGATGACCGGTGGGTGGTGATCTCACTCACTGACGTTGGGGATATTGCCAGAAGAACCCCTGTGTGGGATAGGATAGCGAATTTGCTTTTGCACATGTAGTTTATTGTATAAGGTTTCTGTGGAGATAACCAATAGTTATTTGGATAGTTTCTTTCTACATAAAGGGGCAACATTT